>CM071802.1:49639065-49742752 GCA_036559045.1 Platycarya longipes
GAGAAAAGGTTGTTGAGTATTTTAATTTTGGTATAAGCCACATGCGTTCCTTGGCAGCCAATGAACCATGATCAAATTCATGTGGGTATTGGCCATGGTTTCATGTCAATGTTCGATGATCATATTGCAGCTTATTTGTATTGTTCCCAAGTATTGAAAAAGCGGAAAAAAAAAACACAGAGATTTGATAGCTTTTTAATTGAAGGTCACTTTGTTGAGAAATGAATATAAGAACCTGATATGAATTAAATATATGAGATATCTTTGTATCATTGTGCAAGGACTTGATATACCATTGACCCAAAAGCTCGATCAAGTAGTAATTGTGTTTTCTTTTTTCTTGCCGAATAGCGGGTCCAAAAGTTTGCAAGGTTTATCAATTAGGCAATGTTCGGGAACATATCTGTTTTCAGACTACTTCATTATTATTCATAAACAGTTACTATTTCGATTACTTTGCTGTGTTGGAAGATTGACTACGATCATGAAATTAATTAAGAATGGATGAAAATTATAGTTTGTTCTATTAAGTGATCAGTTTATATATTCATGACATGGTCAACAAAGATGAGCTATATATATATATATATTCTAATCAAATTTGATTCTTTTTGTCTTTTTAGTTTTTATGGTATTTAATCAAACTGGGGCAGGGAAATCTGTTGACTCATTCATAAAGGAGAATCAATACTACTAGAGATCTTGGCTTCCAGGTCTAGATGACTATATAAATTATATTATTTGAAAATGGTTATTGTTTTGTCATGATTGAGATTCTCTACAATAAAATAACCAATCACCGTCAATAATAATTTTGAGAGAAATAGTCTAAGAGAAATTGTTATTGCAGGCCAGGCTAGATGATGGAAACGTACGTTTGACTTTTTATATTGCATCGATCGTGAAATTTTACAAACATGATGCAGATCCTGAAGCTTAGAAATAGTCATAGATCATGGTGAAACGACTACGCACTTCTTTGTAGACCTGGTTTGTTTTTAGAGTTAAAATAAGATAAGATAAAATAAAAATTAAAAAAAGAATAATATATTATTATAATATATTTTTTTTTTTAATTTTAATTTTATTTTGAAATTTGATAAAGTTGTTTTAAGATTTGAAAATGTTGAATTGTATATTTTATTTTTTATGAAAATTTAAAAAAAAATATAATGATATATAAGTTTGAAATAATACATGCTGCATTAATATCAAAGAATCAACATGTTAAAGGGAGCTTAGTGGTGTAGCACATAAACTTGCTAGAGAAGCTATGCTTCTTAATTATGAAGAGCAGCAAAATGAAAACCCACAAAAATAAAAAATAAAAATAAAAATTATAACAGTTTTTAGGCCTCGCTTTGCGTTGGAGACGAGCAAAGAAATCAGTGCTTCTCAATGACACGTTGAGGGAGAGTTGTTCTTCTACTTTCTTTGTGAATAATTCAAAACAGCTCGTCTAAGATCACATCTCCAAAATGCTTCTTGTTCAGACCCTCCAATAGTACATCTAGCTCGAAGGTTAGTTGCAATTAATTCGCATTTAGCAAGACTCAAACATTAAGGGGAAAACCGACCTGGCAATTTCTCCACTCCCCTCTTCTTAATTAAATTTCTGAATATCTCTATTATCGAATTCACAGCAAGCTTTAAGCCGTCTGGAAGGAGAACATTCCGAATAAACCGGTGTTATATTTAATTTAAAAAGGGAGTCCACTTTTTCCTCCACTAAACTATAATACCACCTGAAAACCAAAAATTAAAAAAGTTTAAAAATAAAAAAAAGATAAGAAAGATTTTCAAGCCCCCACTAATTTGATTAATGCAGTTCAGATGAAATGATAGAATGTTTTTTGTGGGTGAGATCCCGGATTTATTTTTGGTAATTTAATAACGTTAATTTTTTAATAAAATCCTTCGGTTAAAATTAAATTATTTTAATTTTATTTTTTAAATAATATTATTAGACCGTAATTTATATTATATTTTAAGATATCTATTTTAAAAAAAACTGTTTAATTAGTTAAAAAATTTTAGAAACTAATGCTTTATTCCCTTATATTACTTAATAATCATTGAAGTAAAATATTTAATTAAAATGATTTAAGGGCAAATAAAAAAACCCTATATATTATATACTGTGCGTTTATTTTTGCTTAGCATTTCCGTTATATATAAAAAAATGTTATTAAATTTTTAAATATGGGCCGCTTGAGTTTTACTTTTTATTTTCTATTGATGGTTTTTATTTTTTTTTAAATCAAATCTTTGTTATTTATTGATAATGAATTTATAGTAATTTATCCGACTAGCTTTATTATTTTAAATTTAAATTGAGGTTTTTTTTAAATCCTTCCCTCTAGTGGGGAATTTCTTAATTTTTCTCCCTTTTTCCCTTTTCTTTCTATTTTCCCTTTTTTTATCTTTTCCTTTTTTCATTTTCCCCAATCTTCTTTCTATTCAACTTTCCTTTTTTTCTTTCTTTTTTATTATTTTTTATTTTATTTTTTTTTTATTTTCCTTCCCTTTTTCCTTCCCCTTTTTCCTTTCCCCAAGGGCCCCATGAACCCAGCCCACCCCTGCTCTCCCCCTCCCGCCGCAGCCGAACACGCACCCCTTTCCTCCCCTCCCCTTGCGTCCCCATTCCGGCTCCCCCTTCAGCCAACCCAGGGCCCGACAAACAACCCCCGTTCCCCAACAACCTCCCAGCCCCTTCCCCACACCGTTCGGTGACCTTCTCCCCCCTGCCAACCAGTTTGGTTGGCTAACCTCAACGGCAAGAAAGCCACCCTTTATCCGGCGCATGCAGAAAGAGTCTTCCCCTTACCCCCGATAAAATTAACCTATTATTAATAAAATGCTTTCCCTTGCAATTTTTTCCTCTTTCCCTCCTCCTTTTTTCCCCCGGCCCCCCACACGCCCGACCACTACCAACCCTAGACCCTCCCTCCCCACTCTCCGGCAAGTAAAAATAACCCCACCGCCCAAAGCCCAAACCCCCAATCGCCCGCCGATTATCCCCCTCCCACTTCGAAAATGGGGTCCCTTAAAACCCGGGTTGTTCTTCGCCCGCGCCGCCGTTCCGGCCACCCGTTAAAAGGCCCTCTCCACCAAGCCCCACCACCAAAAGAACCTCCCCCCCTCCATCCAGGCCGTACCCAACGTCCTAAATAAGTTTTTCCTCCCCAACCGTTTTGCCCCTCCAACCCTTTCCCCATCCCCAGTTACAAAACAGCTAACCCCCAACCCACGAAAATGGGGTTATTTCACCCATTATGACCCCAAATTCCCTCCATCATTCCGGTGGGTTTTGAGGGCCCCGCCCACACCACCACCCTCCAATGAGAATTCCCCCCACCCACCCACCCCTTCCCAAAGAGGTACCTCCCCCCTCCCCTCAATTTAGGTTGTCAAACCGACACCATTTCAGCCCTAAACGTACATGTTGGAACCCCCCCCGCAAAAATTAAAACGCCCAGCCAGATTTGGGGCGGTTGTATTTTCCCACAAAGGAATTTACGTTTTAACCCGCTAGAAAAGTAAACCCTTTATTCCCAACGTAGTTATTTTTAAGATTTAAAAATATTCTTTGCAATTAACATCCCTATTGGTAGAATTTTTTTGGTTATGAATATATGGGTAATTTTGATTTGGGTTTGATTGGGATTATTTAAAAAATGTTTGGATAAAATTATGGTTGCAAAAAGGGTTTTTGTCCTGCAATTGTTAAATTTTAATAACGCGCATATAAACCCCCCCCCCCCATGGGAAATAATTTTTGGAAATTGGAAAAAAATTTTTGTTTTGGCATGATTTTATGGATATTCCATGGTGTTTTAGAAATGGAAACTCGGGTTTTATAAATTGGGAGTTTTACATAAGATTTTTATTTAATAAATAGTTTATTAATTTTTTTTTTGGGGCTGAATCTATAAACGGGGGTTTGACGACGATACCGTCAACGCCCCCGTAGTGAAAAAACAGCGTAAATTGAGTGTGTGTCAGTCATAATGGGGTAACCGGTGAATACGTTAACACCCCAATTTGTGATTGATAGTTATTTGTCTGTAGATGAACCACCAATAGGGAAACCCGACGAATACGTAACCGACCCCAATTTATGGATTATAGGGGGTGTGCCCATTATTCCATAAACAGGGGGAAACCGGGGGCGGAACGTAAACGCCCCCCCGATTAATGTAAAAGATTGGTGTGATATGAAATCAATAATGGGGAACCTGCCGATACGTAAACCCCCAATAATGGGAATGTCGGAATGTGTTGGGTTGTATATACATAATCGGGGACGGCCGATACGTAAAAATCGCCCTGTTAAGAATTTGGTATTATTTTTGAGGATTGTTTTATTTTTTTATGAGAAATGATGGATTTGGGATTTATTTATTGAGAATTTTTATTGTAACGCCTTGGGCCACAAATAAAGCCCAATAACCTAGCCCAAGGAAACCCAATGGCCCCCGGGTGGCCCGCAGCCCCAGCCCCGCAAGCCTCCAACCCCCCGATATTGCCCCCCTGAAACGGTGGGTTCCATTTTCACGCCCATGTTTTTATTTTTATTTTAAAAAATATACATTTTCCACCTCACCTTTTAATTTTCTTTCTTTCTTTTTTCCTTTATCCCCTTTCCCTTTTTTCCTCTTCATCTTTCTTTTCTTCCTTCCCATCCCCCTTACCCCCGACAGTGTACCCCCCCCCCTCAGTTTTTGCTGCCCCAACCCCCCCTCCTCCCCCCTTTCCCCCCCTCTCTCGAATCTCCCAACGTCCCTCCCACACGTTTCTTATCTGGCAGATTACCTGGCCTCAACGAAAGGAATTAAAATTATCCCTCTCTCCCTCTCTCCCTTCACCTCCCCCCTTTTCCGGCAAAATTTGGCAAAATTTTTTTTTTTTCCGATTTTGGTTTTCTCCTCATCGACAGGCTTCCCTCTGTTTATATTCCGTTCAATTTCACACCCTATTAGTATCTCTCGCCTGTAAGTACCATCCCTAAATCTCCTCCCTTTTCCTTTCTCTTTTTCTTGCGATTTAATACTATCCATGGGTAAGGTTAAATGGTTTGTGGGGGTTCTTAAAAATTCCAACTGCAAATTTTTGAAATAGACATTACCCTGTTATGGTTTTACCACCCAAAGCCGAGCATCAAGGGAGGCCAAGGATATTCCAATTTTCCCATCATGCCTCCACTATCCCCACAGGTTTTTATTATTGTTTGCCCCAGCTATTACCCGTGTGATTTTATTTATTTCTTTTTTTCCCCCGCTTAAAGGTAAAGAATTTTATGGATTTTGCTTTACCCTTGTATGCCTCATCCTTAGGTGGATTATTGTTTAAAAGGACCTATTTTCCCTTTTAATTGATGGAATATTCGGCTTTGAAGAGAAATTTTTTTGATGGCATTTTACCTAGTGATTTTTTATTTTGTTTGACTTTCCTTGTCCTGCCGTGTGAAAATACACCATCCCTCTGGCTTGTTTTGTTTGGTAGTGATTTTCGGGTTGATGTCTATAAAGTAAATGAAGGTGATGGGATTAGAAAAATGTTTTTAGATTTATGTGGGCCTTGTGAAAAAAACTTTTTGGTTGAATCCGTATATTGAAAGAAATATACCTGGTTTGGGGTTGCTTACTCCATATTAAAATTTTATTTAGGAAATTTTCTCGGAATTTTTATTTTGGTGAATTGGTTGAAATTAACGACAAAGTAGGGCTTGCATAGGGAATGAAAATGCTTTTGAACCATTAAATAGTAATAGAAGACTCAATTCCCAAGTGAAATTTGTTTAATTGGTAAGAGTCAATTTTTATTTTTTAAAATTTACCTTTGGTTGTTTCCCATGAGCTTTATGAGTTTTTTGTATTTGTTGAGGGGGAAATTATTGGTGTTGTGCCTTGAAATAGTATGAAAATAAAAAGGGAAATTTAATTTTTTCTCCAAGGGTTATTTTATGAGTATATTTACATCTGAGATGGGGAAATGCGTGATGAGACCTGAAAAATAAAATAATGAACATTGCATATATTAGGGGAGACAAAACATTCCATGGCTAATAAATGATTTTGGGCCGTTTTGGGCTTCGCTTTGGATAAAAAATGGTTTTTTCCTAGAAAATTTGTAATATTAAGGGCTGTACAACGTAGTTTAGCATTTATAAAATTTTCCAGGTATTAAGCATTTATCGGAGTAAGTCCCCCCCCATTAACATAAAGGAAATATATTTTTATGAATAGGTTGAGACGAAACTCTTAGGGAGCAGTCCCAGACTACCCAAAGTTTAGATTTTATTTATCTTCGCTAGCAGGGAGTTTTCAGGTAAGCGTGGGTTTTTTTTCCCCAAATATGCTTGAATTAATTTAAACTAGACGTAGACCCTGAAGGGTTGGAATTTTCTAAATCAAAATATTTAATGCATGTCCCCCCCCCTGGTTTTTTTTGAAATTTTTGATGGAAAAACTTGAGAAAAACCCCAACCCTCAATTAATTTAAATTGCATTTTATTCCATGAAAAAACTTGTATGGACAGAAAAAGTAAAAAATATTTATCTTTTCCCCCTGCCAAAATGGCCTTAAAAGTGAGAACATGAGCTGATTTTTTTTTATTTTGTCATGCTATTATCTGAAATTATGGAAAAAAGAGCCCGTAATGATTTGGTTCCCCCCCTATGCTGAGAGAAAAATTAATGCCTTATTGAAATTTGCCCGTTTGACCTTAATGTTTTTATTTATATAAATTTTATTCTGAAAATAGCCCTTTTGGAACTAATGATGTCCCTTTTAATAAATTCTTTATCCTACCCTGAAAAACCTTTGGGCAAAAGTTAAATTCATGGTTGTTATTTGATTTCTAACTCCCTGCTTGCCTATCTGCACTCTGCTTTTTGACTAAATGGTTTACGGTTTTATTTTGGAATTTTGGGTTATCAGTATATTTCCCTATCTCTGAGTGCAACCCCAACTTTGGGAAAAACCAAATGTGTTTTATTTTTGGGGCTTATCCCCCCCTAATTGTTGGCACACAACCCTTCCTCGGGAACTTCCTGAGGAACGAAATTTAAGGAAATTTTATACACCAAAAAAACCCCTGATTCATCTTACTTGCCTGGTTTTGGGCGGGCCCACCGGGAATTTTGCACAACCCCCTAACCCACGAGGGGTTTTTAAAAAACATGGGATGTCATTTTTGGCTTGGTTGGAAAGATGCACCCCACCGTTTAGAATATAATGATAATAACCTTAGTTTTTTTGTATATTAAGGTCCAAAGTACTTTCTGATACCCAAATTTTGCTTTTGAAAAAATCATATTGTTTAATTTCTACTTATTATGCATAATTATTTTAAAAAATGTTTTTGGTTTCCGTATCTTTAATTACTTGGGGTAAATGCTCAAGTTTTTTACCAACGCTTGTATAAGTTTCCTCTTTTCTAACTACGTTATACTTGAGCGTATGTGGAAAAACTACACGCACACGCCCCCCACTTTTATCTCATAAATTATTACCAAGATGGATTTGGATGTTTTCCCCACCAACCAGAGGACCAAGAAGTAAGAGTTTTATTAGAACCATTATAGTATAAAGCAGTTAGAGCCCACAGGCTAGATGAAGGGAAAAACAATTTAATCTTATATTTTAGATTGTAATTGGGTTATCCCTAGTTCAATTTAGGATTTTAAGAAATGGTTTAGTATATATATTATTCCATTAATTGTTTAAACCTTTATAATTGGGAGAAATGAGAACCCTCCTCACAATTACTATTTAATTCATATTCTTTTTATTTATGACTTGGTGGACAATTGTTTTAATAATAAATGGATTTTTGAAAATGAGGAAAATAATAATTTATTTGAAAACATGGTCCCCCAAGAGGACCTAATTATTTGTGAAGTTTGAAGAGGATGGATTATATCAAAAAAGTGAGATTAAAGTGTCCTTTAGTGGTGTGAAACCCTCCCCCCTTATCTAGCATTCCGAGTAACACGGGTGCCGATTACAAAGTAGGTAGGTTTCAAAGAGATTCTGCCCATACTTTATGTATTAAATTTCTAGGATTTTGAGATATTGTAGTCACCGAAATAGTTCGCCAAACGAAAAATCTCACAGACGCCCGAACAAACGCCAACAAACTGAGAGTATAGAACATTAGAATGGTTCTAGGGAGAAGGTCAATATTTTGGATTTACATATGCGATATACTTGAGATGCTTACCCCTGAGAAAATATTGTAAATGAAAGGCAATAACAATGAGGTTTTATATCCGAAACACACTCGCCGGACTTATAAGTAAGTGAACAAAATCATCTTAACACAGGAGTTTATGTGAAACAATTATACAATAGTGCTTGTGAGAGCTAGCATATATAAGAGTATGGTTGGATTTTACGATTGCACAGGACTAGGTGTAACTGAAATTCTTATAATTATAATCGTGAGAGGATATCCCCCCTACTCATTGGTTGTGGAACATTTTAATATAACCATAGTAATATTTGGGCTTTTACTACTATTGACCTACCCACGATGATTTTAAAAAACTAGCTTTTCTTGAATATTATTGCTTTTAATGAACCACTTTTTTTGTTTAAAAGTATTTTTTTCAAGGTTTATTATCAAGTCTTCTCTCAAGGGAATGCCGTCCCTCGCCCCGTGGAACGAAAGAGTAATCCGGATTTGAAACGCAGCCCCAAGGAATGAAAGGAAGCAGTCAAAAAATCTAAAGAAGCTTACGAAAGACAGTGCTTCGGGCAAAGCTAGCGCATCAGTTAAATTTGATAGATGATCCTGCACAAAAATTCATCTGGCGCCCCCCCCCCGCTTATCCGCAAACCAACAAAGTGAAAGGGGTATTTGCAAAACAAAACCCGTGGGATAGATTTTCCAACAAGCCCTAATGTATCCCCACAACTCAGGGTTATGAATGGGAAGAAGGCCGAACCCGAATAATATGCTGGAAAGATAGGGTTTGCAGGAATACTTTGAAGAGATATTTTCGAGTCCCTTGTTTTGCCCCCTTTGGTGCACGGAAAATGAAACAAAAAAAGTGGGCGTTTGCTACATTTCCAACCGGTTGGCCCTTGGCGGAGGCGAAAAGGTGGTGGAGATCTACACCGGAAAGGAGACCCCCCATCAGGGAAAGCTCGGAAAAAGGAAGGAAAATAAAAAAAAGTTGGGTCCACTGTTTTCAAGGAAGTTTTATTCCTGGAGCGTTTTCTTCCCCCCCGTCATCAGTGAAAGACAGAGTATTAAAGTTAAATGGAATTTGCCACATTAGTTTAGGAAGCGATATCAAGATACCAACCAATTAAGCAAGCCAAATTTTACTTTTTACCGTGTTGGCCCCATGTTATTTAAAACAAGCATATTGGGATTCCAGATGAAAGAAAAAGAAAAAAGTGTCCCGCAAATTTTGAAACAAGGGCCTTTGAAACCCGAGAAAGCATTTTTTGAGCGAGTAGTAGTAGTGGCTTTCCCCCCATATTAAAAAAAAAATTCACAGAAATTGGTGAATACAGGCCCCTTATACAAGTTGTGTTTAAAAGGAAGCCCTCCAAGAAGTATTGGCAACTTTAATCCTGATCAAAGGAAAAAGTTGCTACCCTCAATCTAGATTTCCCCATACAAGCCGACAATCAAGGCATCCCCGTGGAAAGAAAGAAAAATGAAAGGGGGTAGTTATCAAGCAATAGGGCCCCGAGGACCAAACAGTACATCGGCAGCCCCTAACCAGTGTAAGACATGTAACCACTTGCGGTTCTGGAGAATGCAAATGAGGGGTAAGATACTATGATTTTTCCGTTGTGGCAAAGTCCCCAGGACACTACTAAATCAGGAAACTATTTGCCTCTCAGCAACCGTAACAATAACCGATAAAACGCCGAGCATGTATGCCACCCAGGAGAAAATGACAATAACAGACGATAGGGTTAAAGTAATCAGCGATCCTACTCACTACCAACCTTGCTCCGACGTCCTTTGCCATATGAACAAACCCCAGGAGAGAACAGAAGACAAGGGATTTTGGAATGTGATCCACCAGGGAATTAATTTTTTCCGTTTTTCCCCGTTTTTCTTTTTCCTTCCTCTTCTTCTCTCCTCCCTCGAATTTATCTTTTTTATTTAAAGATTTTTAAACTTGGTTTATTCCCAAATGGCCGGATTCCCCTTTTAATAGAAGGAAGTTAATTAATAATTTTTTTTTTTTTATTGGTGATTCCAACGAGGCCAAATTCTTTTCCATTCTTCCATTGTTTTTTTAATTCTAATGAATTGCCTACTAATAAATAATTCATTTGATTTCTGGGGCAACGCCATAGTTCTCGATTTATTATTTCTTCTTTGAATTAATGCTAAGTTTTGCTCTTGGGAAGGTTAAAGAGGTATTGGGATATATAGCCCCCTAAGTAAGTTCCCCTCCCCCCTCCCTGACACCCCAGTGACAGGACAGACAATTTCAGTTTATCTTGTCCCCAATAAACTATCTTCCGTTGGCTAGCCCCAAATAATCCTAGTTGAATGGAAGATTGATGCAGCCTGATCCTTGATAATTTTTTTTGATATGTTTATTTGGATATTGTAATGTAATGTATTTTGGGTGAATTGAACTGGCCCTTGGCTTTTCCATACCTAATGCCAGTATTGACTGCTTTAAAAAGGAAGTAATCCTTCCAAGCCTCCAGTGAGGGAGGATGGTAAAACAATTCCGAAATTTGTGGGTTCGAAAGTGGCGATCCCACTTCCCAACATCAGTCCATATCAAGCAGTATCAGGTAGGAAAATATTTGCGAGATGGTTGTCTCCAAGGATTTTTGTTTGGCTTTTGTGAGATAAGATGCAGAACCCAAAGGAAATAGTTAAAGAGTTTAGAAGAAGAGTTCCCTGTAGAGAGAGAACACCCCGAAAAGTGGGCTTATCCCCTGAAAGACTTGTTTTATTTTTGGATTGCCACCCGACCCGACGAAGTAAGAAATTTTATTTATGCGATTGAATCTTTCCTTGCTTTCGGGGCACTGCAACCGATTGTCCCCAAGGCTTTCTCCTTATAGAATGGCGCCCATCAGAGCTCATCGAACTCAAAGAAGCGTGTTGCAAGAACTTATTTGGACAAGGGTTTTATTCCGACCCAGCGTGTCCCCATAAGGTGCTCCAGTTTTATTTGTGAAAAAGAAAGACGGGACAATGAGAAATGTGCATCGACTATAGGGAACTCAACCGAGTAAAAACTATCATGAACAGATATCCCTTTACCCTGAATAGAGTGGACCTTTTTGATCAACTGCAAGATGCACAAGTTTTCTCTAAGGATTGATCTAAATCGGTCATGGGGTATCACCAACTGAAGATCAAGAGCAGAAAGATGTATCTAAGACCGCTGTAAGAACCAGGACCACGGTCACTATGAGTTTTTTGGTCCATGCCTTTAGGCTTGACTAATGCTCTCCTGCCGCGTATTCATGGATTTAATGAATAGAGTATTTTCATGAAATTCCTGGATAAATTTGGTGGTCGTCTTCATTGATGACATCTTGATCTATTCTAAAAGTAAGGAGGAGCATGAGGAACACTTGAGGCTAGTACTCGTCGAATCACTTGAGGGAGAAAAGGTTTGGTTTTGCTAAACTAAAGAAGTGTGAGTTCTGGCTGGATTCAGTTATATTTTTGGGGCATGTGGTTTCAAAAGAGGGTTATTTCAGTGGACCTTGGGAAAGTGGAAGCAGTAGTTAATCTGGCTGGCACCGAAGAATGTTCGTGAGATTAGGGAGTTTCTTGGGATTGGCGGGATACTTTCGTCGATTCAATTTGATGGTTTTTCTAATTAGCAGTTCCTCTCACCACCCTTACCAGGAAGAATAACAAGTTTGAGTGGACAGAAAAATGTGAAAGAAAGCTTTCAAATCTTGAAACAAAGACTTGTGACCGCCCTAGTTTTAACAGTTCCCACTGCGAGAAGATGGTTTTGTGGTGTATAGTGATGCTTCAAGATTGGGTTTGGGGTGCGTATTAATGCAACACGTAAAGGTTATAGCTTACGCTTCTCGACAACTGATGACTTAATGAACAGAACTACCCCACACATGATCTAGAGTTTGGCAGCGGTGGTATTCGCACTCAAGAATTTGGAGGCATTATCTATATGGGGAAAAGTGCGAAATCTACACAGATCATAAAAGTTTTGAAAATATTTCTTACCCAAAAAGAATTAAACATGAGACAGAGAAGATGGCTCACGTTAATAAAGGATTATGATTATACTATAAATTACCATCCAGGCAAAGCGAATGTTGTAGTTGACGCCTTAAGTAGGAAATCATTGAGTCCCCAGCAGTTGCAACCCTTACCACCCAGCCCCAATTGTTAATGGACTTAGAAAGGGCCCGGTATTGAGGTTCTCACTAATGGATACAAATACTTTCGTGGCCAAGTTTTAATAGTGCAACCAGATTTGTGGAGAGAATTAAAGCAACTCAGAAAGTGGATTCAGCATTGATAAAGTTAGTTGAGGAAGTTAAAAACGGGGACAAAGCTGATTTTAGCATTTCTGAATATGGAGTTTTGAGGTTTAGAAACAGATTGTGTGTGCCGGCAGATGATGCACTAAAGAAAATACTTCTTGAGGAGTCACACCGCTCTTTATACACAGTCCATCCAGGGAGTTACCAAGATGTATCGGGACTTGAGAGAATCTTTTTGGTGAAACGGTATGAAAAGATAAATTGCTAAGTTTGTATAACAGTGCCTAACATGTCAACAGGTGAAAGCAGAGCATCAGAGACCAGCAGGATTGTTACAGCCATTGCAGATTCCAGAATGGAAGTGGGAGCATATATCCATGGATTTTGTGACAGGTCTACCGAGGGTTTTAAACGGACAAGATGCAATATGGGTAATCGTGGATCGCTTAACGAAGACTAGCACGTTTTGGTTCCCATTAAAGTTTTTTTATAAATTTGGAGAAAATCAGCTGAACTGTACATACAAGAGATTCGTGGAGATTGTATGGGGTATACCAGTGGTCCATTGGTGTCAGATAGAGATCCTTCGTTTTCACTTCTAGATTTTGGAGAAAGTTTACAAGAGGCAATGGGTACTAAGTTAAACTTCAGTACGGCTTATCACCCTCAGACAAATGGGCCAATCAGAAAGGACTATTCAGATTTTAGAAAGATATGTTTGAGGGCCATGCGTGATGGACTTTAAAGGACACTTGGATACGACACTTACCATGGGTGGAATATAGCTTATAATAACAGCTTCAAGACTAATATTGGGGATGGCACCAGTATGAGGCTTTTGTATGGCAAGAAGGTGTAGGTCCCCTTTATATTGGGATGGGGTTGGTGAAAGAATAAATACTGGGACCAGAGATCATTCAAAGAAACCCACGAGAAAATATTGACATCATTAGAGCTAGAATTAAAGCAAAGCTCAGGGTCGACAAAAGAGGCTAATGCCGATAACCGACGTTCGTCCACTAGAGTTTTGAAGTTGGAAATTGAAGTTTTCTTTGAAGATAAGCACCAATGAAAGGGGTTATGAGATTTGGAAGTAAGGGCAAGTTTGAGCACCTAGATATATTGTACCCTTTGAGATTCTAGAACAAGTTTGGCACCATTGGCATATTAAGTTAGCACTTCATTCCAAATCTTGCGGGATGTGCATAACGTATTTCATGTGTCCATGCTAAGAAAGTATATTCCCCCGACCCTTAAACCAAACTCACATCATTCATTATGAAGCCGCTGCAGTTTCAGGAAGATTATGACATATATTGAGAAAAAAAACCAGTGTCGGATCTTGGAAAAGTAAAGCACACACATTATCAGACTTCGTAGCATCCCCATGGTTAAAGTGTTGTGGAGTAATCACACAAGAAGTGAAGCTTCCTAGGAACTCGAGGAGGAAAATGCGAGAGATAATACCCACACCCCCTCCTTTATTTTTTTTTTATTCAATGAAGATTTTGAGCTCTTGTAGCAAATTTTTTGAGGACGGTAATTTGTTTTGCGTGGGGAGAGGATGTAACGCCTATGCCCTTAGCCCATTAACTAGCCCAAGACCCACGCTCGCCCAGCCCCAGCTCCCAGCCCGCAACCCTATCGCCCGAACGGCGTCGTTTTCACGCCCGGTTTATATCTTCTGTGCCACTTCTTCTTTCTTTCTTTTCCTTTCCTTTACTTTTCTCTCTCTTTCTTCTTTCTCCTTCATACCCTGCCCTGCCAGTTACCCCTCTGTTTCGTTGCCCCTTCTCGCGCCCACCCCTCACGTTCTCGGCAGTTACCTTGCTCAAACGGAAGATTTATTCTCTCCCTCTCTCCTTTCGGCATTTGCATCTTCGATTTGGGTCTCCTCATCGCCGGCTCCTCTGTTTTCGTTCACCCCTAGTTCTCGCCGGTAAGTCCATCTAAATCTCTCCCTTCTTCTCTTGCGATTAGTACTATCCATGTAAGGTACGGTTGTGGGGTCTTATTCACTGAAATTTTGATAGATACCCGTTGGTTTCAAACCCGAGCATAAAGGGAGGCAGGTTTTCAATTCCCTCCAGCCACTGTCCGCGGGTTTTGTTGCCCAGTTTCCATGTGATTTTTCCGCTTAAGGTAAGATTTATGAATTTGCTCTTGGATGCTCATCTTAGGTGATTTGTTTAAAAGGCCATTTCTTTTAATTGATGGATCGGCTTGAAGAGAATTTTGATGGCTACCTAGGGATTTTGTTGACTTTCCTTGCTGCCGTGTAATATCTCCTTGCTTGTTGTTTGGTAGTGGTTTCAGGTTGATGCATAGTAAATGAAGGTGATGAGTCGATGTTAGATTTTGTGGCTTGTGAATTTTTGTTGAAACGTATATGAGAATATCGTTGTTTGGGTGCTGCTTATTATTTTAGAAATTTTTGGATTTTTTGGGAATTTGTTTTGATTACCGTAAAGTGGCTGCTTAGGGAATGAAAATGCTTCGGATCTTTTGTTTTAGAAGACCTCTTACAAGTTGTTGGTGGAGTATTTGTATTTTATTTCTAGGTTGTTCCTGAGCTTATAAAGTTGTTTGTTGAGGGGATTATTGGTGGCTGATAGTATGACATAAAGAATTTATTTTTCCAAGGTATTTAGAGTTTTTTTATAGATGGATGCGTGATAAGCTGAAATAAAGGACAAAATTCATGCTAATAAATGATTTTGGGCCATCTGGTTGCTTGGTAAATGTTTTCTAGAAATTTTGTATTTAGGCGGGCAACATAGTTAGCTTATAATTTTTCAGGTTTAAGCTTTCGGAGTATTCATTAACATAAAGGAAATTATTTTATGAATAGGTGACGAAAACTCTTAGCGATCAGACTCAAAGTTTTGATTTTTTCGCTGCAGGAGTCAGGTAAGCGGATTTTCATATGCTTGATTTTTAAACTAGACGTAGACTGAGGTTGATTTTCTAAAAATTTGTGCATGTCTGGTTTTGAATTGAGAACTTGAGAAAAATCAATCTCAGTTAATTATTTGCATTATTCATGAAACTTGTATAGAAAAGAAAGAAAAATATTTCTGTCATGCATTGTATAGATATGAGCTGCTTTTTTTTTGTCATGCTATTTTCTGAAATGTGAAAAAGAGCGTTTGTCTATCTGAGAAAAAATTATGCTTTGAATGCGTTGACTATGTTTTATTTATATAAGCTTTATTCTGAAAATAGCTTGGAACTATGTGTCCTTATAATAATTCTGAAAAACCTTTGGCATAGTATTCTGGTTGGTATTTGATTCTATCTCTGCTTGCTCTGCTCTACTCTGTCTATGTTCGGTTTGGATTGGTATCAATTTCCTATCTCTGAGTGGCACCCCACTTTGGAAACAAAGTGGTTTATTGTGGGCTTTCCTATGTGCACACTCGGGACTCTGAGAACGAATAAGGGAAAGTTCCATCCCTGTCTCTGCCTGGTTTGGCCACCGGGATTTGCACAACCCTACCACGAGAGTTAAACATGGTCTTTGCTTTGTGTGATGCTCCGTTTGATATAATGCTAATACTTAGTTTTGTTATGCCAAAGTACTTTATGATTCAATTGTTATTGAAAATCACTTGTTTCTTTTATGCATAATTATGTTTTGTTCCGTACTTTATTACTTGGTAAATGCTCATGTTTACACGCTTGTATAAGTTATTCGCTTACTGAGTTGTGGAAAAACTCACCCCCTTATCTCATATATTTTTCAGATGATTTGGATGTTCCAAACAGAGGACCAAA
This sequence comes from Platycarya longipes, assembly GCA_036559045.1. Taxonomy (NCBI): domain Eukaryota; kingdom Viridiplantae; phylum Streptophyta; class Magnoliopsida; order Fagales; family Juglandaceae; genus Platycarya; species Platycarya longipes. The sequence continues at coordinate 49,655,311 of CM071802.1, forward strand.
GAGTAGAGTTTTGACCAAGTTTAAGCAGTTTAGAGCCACAGGCTAGATGGGTGAAAACAATTAATAATTTATTTTAGATGTTGGGTTTCTAGTTCATTGGATTTTAGAATATTAGTTATTCATTATATGTTAAACTTATTGGGAGAATGTGAACCCTCTCATTTACGATTTATTCATATTCTTTTATTTATGAACTTGGTGGGACATTGTTATATGGATTGAAATGTGGAAAATATTTTTATTTGAAACATGGTCGGAGACCTATTATTTTTAGTTGATGATGGATTATGCCAAACAGGTTGGACTTTGTGACCCCCCCTTCGAGTACGGGGCGTTACATTTATTGTGGACTAAAATAGGATTTTTGGCGTGTGTGGTTATTTCATTGACTTTGAGAAAGATGATTTTAAGCCTCATGCATATGGTAATTTGTTCATGGTTGTTGTTGTTGCATTAATGTATTTATTATCTTGGGTTTGGTTTGGTTGTAACTTACCTGCGATGTCATCTTGGCGTCGTAGTTTTTGGATGCAGATTATGCAGAGGCTGAGCTGAAGAGACGGCTCTGCCGATGATATGTTATTATTATTAATTATTATCTCGGGAAATTTATTTCCCCATTTTTATAAATATGTATTTGTTTAATTTGTATTTCGGATGACTGTATTAAATCTCCTATTGGAGAATTTATATTAAAATGGTTTGTAAAATATTTCTAAAAATTCTGGTACCTAGTTGTCGATTTTTATTATCCGTTGTGACCTATTATTTTATGTATGTCACGTGTGTACACACGTTTGACACTTGTCGTTAGGATGTATGACCCTGTTGTCATCATCCTGACACCTTGATTCTCGTGTTTATTTTAAGAAAATTTGGGGGCGTCACAGGTAGTATCAGAGCAGTTCGGCTCTGGGTAAATTCGCACATTACCTAGGACAGTACCAGAAAAATTTGTGGTTTTAAAAATTTATTTGTTTTATGATTTGGTTATTTTATTTTATTCTACTAATTTATTTGTTCTCTAAGTTTTTTCGACTAATTTATATGATAAGATTATCGATATTTATTTCATTATGTTGAGCTTTTTATTTTACTGTTTATGTTGTTTATTTATTTTCATAATTAAACTTAGTTCTGATTGATTGGTTTGCTTGTTTTATTTTATTTTAATATTTGTTCAATATTATAATTGGGTAGCAGTTAAGATTTTAGTTAGTTGATTCTATTTGGTTAAGTTGTCGAGTATTTATTTAATTATTTAATTTATATATATGCCTTATGTGTTTGTTTAAATTGGAATTTGGATATTCGAATTAGATTATTATTTTAACTCAATCTATTTATTGAATCTGATATTTTAAATAATTGTGTTATGGAATTCCTTATTTTAAAGTTTTTTTTTTTTGTGTGTTATTTTGTTTTCTTAAAACTTTTATTCAATTATTATCAGGATTTAATTTTAATTTTAATTCATAGGTTTCTTACGAGATAGTTTTGGATTTTGTTTATTATCTTTTTATTTTAATTATGGCTTTTGTATTTTAAATATTTCTGAAAGTTTGAAAATTTTATTTAGACAACGATTTAAAGGGAAATTGTACCAAAAGGCGTAAAGGGAAATTGTATTTAGACAACGTTGGTATTTCTTACGTATCGCCGTCCCGTTATGACTCAGCCCAAAACCATCAAAATCCATTAAACACAATTTAAATCCCATTATCCATCTCCAATACATGAATATCCGAAATCATGCCAAAAATCCACTTTCCAAATATTTTCATGAGCATGCGCGTAAATACACAATGCAGACAACCGTGCAGCAATTATCCAACAATTAAATAATCCAATCAACCAACCAATACCAACATCAACCAACACATAGCAGCAATAATCAAATACAACAACTGTTGATGCCAAAAATATATTTAAATCTTAAAGCTCGTTTGGAAAGTACTTACAGTGGTAAAAACGCAATTCCTTGAACAACGCCAGTCTGCAGCGTTTGTAGCGGTCACATGTACGTTAGGCTAAAACACTCGGTTTGACACCAAAATTTAGGGAGGTACTCATTGAAGGGTGGGGAATCTCATGGAGGTGGTGGTGTAGCGGCACAACCACCGGAAGGTGGCGGATCGGGGTCAAATGGGTGAAAACCCATTTTCGGGTTTGGGGTCGTACCGGGAAAGGTGAGGCCGCGGTTGGGGAAACTGAGTTAGGGGGTTGACCGGCTAGGTGAGGGGAGTCGAATGGTGGCGGAGGTGAGATGCACGGTGGCCGGACGGCGGCGCTGGGTTGCTCAACCCGTTTAAGGCCCATTTCGGGTGAAGGGGCTAACCGGCGGCGATGGGTGGCTTTGGGCGGTGGGTTATGCTCGCTGGAGGTTTGGGGAGTCTGGTGGTGGTGGTCGGAGGCCAAGGGATGGCCGGCGGTGGCCGAAAAATGCAAGGGAATGCAAAATGGCCATTTTCGGGTTTGTGGCTGTGGAGGGGCGGTGGGGTGGCCGGAGGGGACACCACCGGTGTCGTTGAGCTCGCCGGCGTGAGGGGAAGGTAGTGGGCTGGGCGGTGTCGCCGGTGGGTGGCCGGCGGCGGTCCTGGGGCTAAGGAGAAGGGACGGGCGAAGGGGAGAGGGAGGCAGGGGACGCGGGCTGCACGCGAGAAAGCAGAGGAAAAGGAGAAGAAAAAGAAAAAGAAAGAAGAAAAAGAAAAGAAAAGAAAAAGAAAAAGGAGAAAGAAGGAAAAGAAGACTACTAGAAAAAGCACAGTAAATAAAAAAAAAAACTGACTTTAAATACTATAATTTCAATATCAATAAAATAAGGTATTTAAAGCCCATTAACAGAAATAAATTAAATCCAAGCGCAATATTAATTATAAAACAATAATTAATATAACGAAAGCAGATAAAATAAATTCACATAATAAAATAAAGGAATTTAATTCCACTCATTAAAATAATTAATTCATTAAAATAAATAAGAAAAGCAACGTAACTCGATATTAACTAATTAATAACTCAAATAAATATCTTAAATAAATAAAATATGACTAATAATATTATTTAAATAAATTAAAATAATTAACACCGAGAATAAAATAACGTGTAAAAATACACGTAAATCTGGGATCTCACATTGAGGACGTCACATTTTGAATAGTAGTAAAATTTGTTGAAATGGGAGTTTGTAAAAAATATATGTTTGGATAGTGAGAAGAATAGTTTTAACTTTTTGAAATTTGATAAATGGATGGGTCTCACCTATGACACTTGGGATGTGTGCTTTTTATTATTTGTTACTATTTATATAAGAATATGTTAGCATGAGTTTGAAAATTTATAGATGAATATTATCATCTTGATGCCCAAAGCTACTCTACCATACAAACCCAGTTGAGATAGCTTGGTACTAACCAAATAGGTAAAATATTAGATATATTTTTATTGTAAAGTAGATATAATAGATCAAATGAAACCACATTAATTTAAGAGATTAATTTTGTCAGATCTCTTTATAGCTATAGCAATCCTCTAAAAAAAAATCCTTAAAGAGAAGTTAATCATTTCCTACCTTTCTGGCTATGTCCATGAGGCAAGTCCCAAAAGATTAAAAATAAAAGTACTTGGAGTGTGATAACCCGGATTTTAGATATCCGCTTAATTTTCATGTGTGGGATGATTATGTTTTCTCCAAAACCATTTTTAGGAATTTTGGGATATATGTATAGGATTCTTATATTGAAAGGTTGGGAATAAGGTTGGGTATAAATGTGACTTGTGTTAAGATGAAAAAGTGCCTAGACCCGAGATCTCGCTCAACTCTCGCTTGATGTCTGGCTCGAGCGAAATACAGGGACAGACATACGTCTTTTAGTAGAATGGTCATAACTTGCTCATTTGATGTCGGATTTGAGTGATTCAAGAGGCTATGGAAAGATAAGAGGAATATCTACAACTTTTATGTTTTGAGGTTTAAGAGATATGTACTTAATCAAATAAGAAATAGAGATTGAAGTACCAGGTCTGAATTGAAGATAGACAAGTATTGACTTGAAGTTGACTAAGAACATTGGATAAGATTAAGCCATTGGATTATTTTCTCAATTATCCTAAGATCTGGACAAGTGTATAGAGATGTGGAAAACGAGGAGATTTTATTTAGTGAATTTCGTGTGAAATAAGATGAATCATCTATCCAACACTTGGTGTGCCCGGATTGGTGTTCTCGGGCTTATCTGTCGAGTTTTATTAGAAAAATCATAACTTGGTCATATGAACTCCAAATGAAGTGATTCCAGTTCCTATAGAACCCTAAGACATATATCTATAACTTTTATGATTGGAGTTTTAGAGAATCGAAGTGTATCAATGGATTAATTGGGCTGGAATGGGACTGATCTGTTTTAAGTGCAAACTGGAGCTCGAAAATAAATCACTCCACCACCCTCACCTTAGATGTTCCAATTTGATTGGTTCTTCCTCATGGTTATCTATTAGATACACATATGAAGCATGTGTTAGGTGGAGGAAGAGCTTCTAGAAGAATAATTAGTTTAAAACCAAACAAGAGTGAAGAACTAATCTGATTGGCTAAAACAGCCAACTATCCCCTTTGTTTCCAACCAATTGGTAACCAAACCTTGGGAATTAGGTGATGAGATATTTTACAGCCACTCTAAGGGTGCTAAGGAGGTCTTGGACATGTGGCCAAAGAGGGAGAAAATGTTCTAGAAGTCTTGAGGATGCAAGGAAGGCCAATGGCCAGCTAAGCTTATTTTGGACATTTTAGACTTTTTGGAGTTTACTTTTATATCTATATTTGGTAATTATTTGGGGCCATTGATCTAAGATGATTTTAGATGAGGAAGAAGCATAACCATAGGATGAATATCCTTGGAGATCATGGGAGATATGGATGAGGATTAGATTAACCAAAGCTGGACAACATGTCATGCCCATTCACGGTTGGATCTAACTAAGGGCCTTGGTTTGTTTTCCTTCTCTTTTTCCCCAAGCCATCTATTTCTATATATATATAACCATCTTCAGATCATAGGAGACCTTTTGGGAGAAGAGACACACGCCCACTTGGAGAGAAAAGCCAAAGAAGAAGCCTCCCTAACCCTTGAACCTCCAAACATCTCCTAAGTGAGCTAAGTGAGTGATTTGAGGAGAAATATTGCAAGGACTAGTTGGATCATTCAACCAAGCTTTGGAGAAACTTGTAAGTATACAATTTAACTTAATCTTAGCATAGAATAGGTAGATTGTTGATGGAATTAAGTTTGTTGTTAGTTGGAGCTTGAATTAGGCTTATATGATGTGTTTGGAATCTATGGTGTTTTGGATATGATTTGGTGATGGTAAAATGCTAGGAAAATTATAAGGACCTAGAATTATGGTTTAATAAGTAAAAATAAGGTTGATGTGAAAAGATTGCTTGGTTTAGGTTGAAAAACCCCATGAGCCGTGATCTCGCTTGACTGTCGCTCGATACCCCACTCGAGCGAGTTCCAACCCGTGACTTCGCTCGACTGTCGCTCGACAACCCGCTCGAGCGAGATGCCCTGTTTTGCTTAGATTCAGGGTTTTCTTAGAATAGCAATGGTGTTTCAAATGGGAAGAGTTATAGGTGAAAATAACTCATATGAATAAGAGAGAAACAAAAAGAAATAAAACAATTTATATAAAGATTAAGTTAGTCACGTCATGACGGGGACGGCGATACGTAACGCCCGTATGACTGACGTGCCGACAGGGACGGCGATACGTAACGCCTGTCGTGATATAATAATATGTTTTGTGTCATAACGGGGACGGCGAGACGTAACGCCCGGATGATTGACACTAGACTCATCATAACGGGGACGGCGATACGTAACGCCCGGATGATTGATGAGTGTATATAGCGGGGACGGCGAGACGTAACGCCCGCTATGATAAGAATGCTTACGTCATTTCGGGGACGGCGAGACGTAACGCCCGAATGACTAGTAAGTTGACGGGGACGCCTGTCATATATGTGAAATATGTTCCGTGTCATGACGGGGACGGCGAGACGTAACGCCCGGACGATTGACACGAGACTCATCATAACGGGGACGGCGATACGTAACGCCCGGATGATTGATGAGTATATGTATGATTGATGAGTTAGTCACGTCATGACGGGGACGGCGATACGTAACGCCCGTATGACTGACGTGCCGACAGGGACAGCGATACGTAACGCCTGTCGTAAGAATAAGAATTATGTCATGACGGGGACGGCGATACGTAACGCCCGTAGGATTGACATGATTAGCGGGGACGGCGATACGTAACGCCCGCTATGATAAGAATGCTTACGTCATTTCGGGGACGGCGAGACGTAACGCCTGAATGACTGGTAAGTTGACGGGGACGCCTGTCATATATGTGAAATATGTTCCGTGTCATGACGGGGACGGCGAGACGTAACGCCCGGACGATTGACACGAGACTCATCATAACGGGGACGGCGATACGTAACGCCCGGATGATTGATGAGTGTATGTATGATTGATAAGTTAGTCACGTCATGACGGGGACGGCGATACGTAACGCCCGTATGACTGACGTGCCGACAGGGACGGCGAGACGTAACGCCTGTCGAGGTAATGCAATAAGTAGATCCCGATGGGGACGGCGATACGTAACGCCCATCGTGGATAAGAAATAAGAGAAACCTATAAGGTTAAGAAGTAAAGTGGAAAGTACAGGTATAAGTATAAGTATAAGTATTAAGTATGTGATGATGGGTCTAGCTAAGATCTAAGTTTGTAAGTGATGATGGGTCTAGCTAAGATCTAAGTTTGTAAGTGATGATGGGTCTAGCTAAGATCTAAGTTTGTATGTGATGATAGGTCTAGCTAAGATCTAAGTTTGTATGTGATGATGGGTCTAGCTAAGATCTAAGTTTGTATGGTAAGATGGGTAATTGATGTGTATGAATTCCATAAAGTATGCTTATAAGTGATAAGTTGATGAGTATGATTATGTATGATGATAGTTGAGGTTATCTATGCTTTATTTCGTTAACTGTGTACTTACTGAGATTTCTTGTAAATCTCACTCTTTTATGTTTTATCTATTTTATCTATCATTCCTTATGGAATGATAGATGTTGTTGCAGGGATAGATAAATTGCATTGAGACTCGGTCAGCACGGGAAATTCTGAGGTACCCTGAGGGTCCTATGGAATGCTCCTCTCCGGTTGAGATGACCCCATGTACGTGATCAAGTGAAGAAGTAAGAGTATTGGATGAGGGTAGGATATGAGTTTTTGTTTAGAGAAAACTAACTGGGTTATGTAAGAGTAAATACTGAACGTTGTTGTAAATACAATGTTATGAGAAGTGTAATTATAGTATGTCATGTGGTCTATTGATGCGAGAGTTAGATCTCTTTGCACATATTGGGAATTTACTTCTTCCAGCTGCGATCGGCATTGCATTTCATTAGTAAGCTTAGATGCATGCATGCTACTTTTTATGTTTACGTAGGATAAGTAGCCTTGTGTTGCTTGTCCGGATGCGTCGATTTGCGTTGTAATCAATGCGAAAAATCGGGGCGTCACATGGAGTTTGAGAATGGGGGTCTCCATTAGGATGGCCAGCAAAGATAAGGGCCATCAACCCACCACACTTAACCTCTTGAGCCCTGGCATGCAGAAAACAGTCCATATCTTCAGCATATTGAGGAGTTTCATAGGCCTTGACAACATCTTCTTCTGAATCTACAATATAGATTCTTCCTTTGCTCCAAGCGTGGGAGGTTTTTTTGATGTATTTAGATATTAGAATGAATTAAGATATATTTATGGGAATTTGAAAAAAAATTGTAGATTCTACGTGTAAAAAGATGTTAAGTTGAAAAAGGTTGTGAGTCTACGTATAAAGATATTTTAAGTTAAGAGAAGTTTAGTTGCTTGAGAGTTTTTTTTTTTAATGGGAAAGATTTCATTTCATTCCAATAAATCAAAGTTACAGCTGTGACCAAATAAATATATGGAAAAATCCAGATTACAAGCCAAATTATTGAACTATTTGGGACACCCCACACATAAATTTTTTTGTGACGGATATTAATTATCTTAACTTCTATAAACCTCTCAATTGACAAAACCTTTAGAGATTTCAATTTCAGTTTGCCTGAGAGTATGACACTCTACAAATAGAGAAAATCAATCTTCACCTATCAAAAAAGGAGAGAAAATCAAAACCACCATCCATCAAAAGAGGAGCGAAATAATTAAAGGAAATAGTCTTTTCCTTTTTATTATTACCTAACATAAACAACAACAAAAACAAAACACGAAACCAAAATACAAAACACTAAAAACGCAAAGCCAAACAAGGCTATAGTGGCGCATGAACTGACGTACACGTGCATGCTGGAAATGTCCGGACTGAATTGAGTTTTTGGATATTAAACTCAGTTTAAAATTAGATTGAATTGAGTTGATCTCAGTTCAATTCAACAACCAAACAGGACTTAATGTGTCATATTGTAAGTGACTTTCAATATAAGTTGTCGGAATAAGAACTTAAATGGTGTCACCTCAACTGCTATGAATAAAGAATGAATTCACGGTGAAGATTAGCACTACTCAATAGAGATAGATTTCTACTTTAATCAACAATGGTTTTATTTGCCTCTGGGTAATGGCTTTCAGTGTTCATACTGGAGTCCTTTTTCATAAACCTTCAATCATTTTTTTTTCTCTGAATAACCTTCAATCATTTTACAAAACAGTAAGAAGCTCAAAAATTAATTGAAATACTTTAAAACCTTATTGAATTCCCATTAGCCCCCTCCCCAACAAACAAGTAAAGTTCTAGTGTTTTGCCTTGCGTTTCAAAAGAGCAAAGAAATTAATGGATCTCCCTGACTTGATGAGGGGGACTTCTTCTTCAATTTTCTTTCTAAATGACTCAAAGAGTTCGTCTAAGATCACATCCCCAAAATGCTCCTTGATCAGTCCATCCAATGCAGCTCGGGTGTGAGATGCCAATATTTGGCTTTTAGGGACGTTGCTAATTTCGGTAACACGATCCAACTTCTCAATTCTCTCTACACTGAATTCCCCATTTCGATTCACAACTACTACCAGCTCTTGAGGAGACATGTAATAAGTTGGTACATTGAAGGAGTCCACTTTTTCCTCACTAATTATCCCCTGAACCAAATAAAATAACAAAAGTGCATGTAAGAACAAACCATGTTTTGTGCATTCCAAATGCAACAACGAGTTTAAATCCAATGGCTGGCGACTGCACAAAAACAACAATCAATCATCTTTATAATTCCATGTTATGCTATTATTATTGTCAATTCAAAATGGTAATAAAAAATTAGCACTTTCCTTATAATTAGGAGAAAGGGTGTAGTGGGATGATTCCTAATATGTATATTTAGGTCTCTAGTTCTAATCCACTATTAACTAATAAGAAATAATAGTTGCAGTTGTGAGTACGCAAGCGCCATGCAATTACTTTGAACGTTACAAAAAAAAATTTACGCACTCCACGACTATACGTAACGTTACTGTTAATTAATTAAGATAAAGGGAAAAAAAAGTTCGATCATAATCAAAAAAGACATGAATGATATGAACTAAAGGCAAGCTGTTCATTTCCTACCTTTCTTGCCATGTCCATGAGGCAAGACCCCAAGAGATCAAGTAGGATATTCAAATGACTTTGAGAATGTAGGGCATCATTAGGGCGGCCAAAAATAGTAAGGGCAATCAACCCTCCACACACAACCTCTTGAGCCCTTGCATGCAGAAAACACTCCATATCTTTAGCATGTTGAGCTTCATAGGCCTTCACAACTTCATCTTCTGTATTAGAGTAGTGGATTCTCCCTTTATTCCCAGCTGGGTGGCTTTTGTCGACGATCGATTTAGGGACTCTTGAAAGCCAATGGATGGCAAAAGAAGAATGAACAAAGTGCAGAGAATCGTTGGGAAACAAGCGAGAGTAAAAAGAACCTGCCACACCAACAGAATAATATTGTCTGTTTGGTGGGGCAGCTGTGAAGAGTGTATTGAAATCATTGGAGGCATGATCATTGAAGAAAACTTGAAATTCAAGCAGCTGAGGATCGAGTCCTTCGCATTGACACTTACACTGCACTGCCTCGATTATGTTTTGTACTGCAAAAAATGTATTAGACCCAACAGAGCAACCTAAGTCTGCAATCTGAAACGTGTTTGATAAAACTATGTTCTTGATATCAAGTTTGTCTGCAATTTCATTAGTGATCAGCATTTTTGCAGTATCAATGACTCCTCTCTGAAATATTGAAAATATTGTCCAGTGTTATCATTTGAATAATCTTTTTTCTCGTCATAATCACACTACAAAGAACTACACAAACTAATTAGCATAATTAAAGGGAAATTGTACCAAAAGAAGATAAAAACAGCTAGCTTAGTGGAGCCAAAGTCATTTTCGAGAGCAAGTTTATGCCCCAACAGACCCGCCTCCCCTTACTCCAACTCCTACTACCAAAACCTATCCATTTTGTTTTTTTTTTTTCTTTTTAATTGTGGGTTTCTGTACTTGCTATTATATATGAATATGAATATTTTCAGTGCAACTATGGTTGCAGTAGTTCATATATGTATTTTACCGCCACCATTATTATTCAAATTTCTTATAGTGTATGTCTGCCATGCACGAATGGGACCATAATCAGATTTCGATCCATACGTGATCATGTTGAAAAGATTACCTGGTAGTTCGAGTTGTTAGCATAGCTATGGACACTCTCTCCACCTTTCATTGGGTATGCTTCAGAAGTTTTGCTTATATGCTGATCTGCTGCCATAATCTCTCTCTCTCTCTCTCATATTGTACTGTTGGGATACATATATATAGATTCAAAAGACGTTATTTTTTAATTCATATATGTAATGAGATCAACAACCAAGAAAAAAATATATAATGAGGGCGATACATGATTTATTTAAATGTCTGTTCTTTCATTGGGCTGCTCGGCAACTGGGTCTCTTTCTTTGCTACCAAGGCACGACATAGTGAGACTTTTTGGCAAACGATGACTCTGTCGAAGTTTCTTTTCTTTCGGTTCAAGTAACCGTTGTATATTGTTTTAGGGAAAATGCTTCCTCAATATTACTGTTCAAAGTTACCACTTAAGTATTTTAATTTTTTGTTTTACTTAGTTGGTAACGAAGTGCTTCTTAATGAAGTAGTATATTTTTTAATACTTTTTAATTTTAAAACATTAAATAATTTTAGCATTAGAAAATGCATATTTTCTTGTAGTAATTATAACTTTCTCAACTTCTCACAAAAAATACAATAAATTAATTAATTTTTGAAATCACAATTTAACTTTTTCAAATCTCAAAAATAATAATAATATTAAAAATAATAATATTTTAATATTTTATTCAATTTTCATATAAAATCGTCTCATCTCATCTCACTATTGAGCCTAAGGGTGTTCATCCAGATTCGGATTTAAGAATCCGAATTCCAAATTTAAAATTTTCTTAAGCATTTTAAATAAAGAAAATTTTAAATAAAAATGTTAAAATTATTAAAAGATAAATACAATTTCAACAATTTACTAGCTGATTTTTGCTGGAGAATTCAACATGCTAAAATGGAGCTTAGTGGCACATGTAGCACATAAACTTGCTAGAGAAGCTCTACTTCTTAATTATGAAGGGTAGAAAAATGAAAACCAACAACAACAACAACAACAATAATAATAATAATAATAATAATAGCTCTTAATCCTTTGCTTTGCGTTTGAGAAGGGCAAAGAAATCAGTGGTTCTCAATGACATGATGACGGGGAGTTGTTCTTCTACTTCCTTTATGAATAACTCAAACAACTCGTCTTAGGGCTGGTTTGGATTCAAAAGTTAGTTGAGATAAACTCAATTTATAGGAGTGTAATTAGTCCGATTCAGTCTGATTTTAGATAAAATTTAGAACCAAGCTGGTACTACCAGATTTCTATTTTTTAAAATCGATTACACACCGGTTACTCTACAAAATCAATAGTACTGGTTTACCAGTTCCGATTTAATTCAATCTAATTTTCTAGTTTTAAATTAGTCTATATTAATTTATTAGACTATTAATATATATATATATATATATTAGTATTATTTATAATGATTAAAATAATTATATATTAGTATTTGTTATAACAAGTTTAATTTTTTATAATTATATCATTGATAGTCATAACTAATAGTATTAATATTAACTAAAATAAATTGTATTAGTATTACTATATTATTATTTCATACGTAATTATATAATATAATAACTTATATATAGACTTAAAATATATTACTAATAATAATATAGTATTATATTATTAGTATTAGGTCACGATTTATATTATATACTAATGTATAACATATTATATGTAATTAAAAAAAATATTTTATATTATGTATCATATAAAAAAAAATTAAAATATATATTATATTTAATTGATTCGGTCCGGTTCTAAAATTTTTAGAATCGGAATAGAATCGATACCTAATGATTTTAACGTTATAAAAATCGATTTCAAATTGATACCTATCCAAAATTGAACCAATTACACCGATTTGGACCAATTTGATCTAATTTATCAATTTTTTAATTTTTGTTTTTTACACTCCTATCAACTCATTTTGTACGGAAAACTCATCTCTAATCCAAATGCATGTTTAAAGACGATGGTGAGATGAGTTCAACCAATTTCAAACTCACTGGAAAGTCAAAAGCTGCGGCGACACCATCACCTCACAAGTTGAGAAAAAAAAATCACTTCACAGAGTTTATTTATCAAATATCAACTAAATCACAGAGTTTATTTATCAAATATCAATTAAACCACTTGTTAAAATATTTTATCAAATTTTAAAAATGATCTAACTAATATTCCATTTCATTTCATTTTTTTATATAATTTTACGAAGTCAAAAATATAGTACAAAAAATTGATTAATGGGAAAAAATTATAATTTATTAGTTAATGATTATAATTTATTAATTAATTTGATTTTTTATATAATTTTTTGAATTATTGGTTAATGGGAAAAAATGATTATAATTTATTTATGTACAAAGTCCTCAATAAAATAAAATTATTACAAATAACTATGTAATGATTTGTGGGATTTACTTATATCAATTTTTCAATAATCTAAACTCATCATATCTCACATTTAATCCAAACACACAAAATTCATTTCAAGTCACTTATCTCATTACTATTTATAATTCATCTCATCTCAACTTTGAGTCCAGACAGGAGTTAAGATCACATACCAAAATGCTACAACTTTATATAGAGGATCGAGATCGGACTCCAAGTACTTAGTCAAAGTTGAGTCAAAAAAGTTGAATCCGACTCCGTACAGAGGCTAGAGTCGAGGGTAATCATGAACAAGGCAAATTCACAATGGAGAAGCTTCATGTGATTGAAGCAAGTTGGTGAAGATGTTACCTTGGATAATCATAGAGAATGAAATATTCAACATCTCCAGAGAATGTAAAGTTTCCAACAAATAATACATATTAGGATGTTGAGAAATTAATCTCACATTATCTGTAAATAAGATATTAGACATATTTATAAGTAATGTACAAATCTCTCTTATTGAACCGATTTTATGTAATAAGTTAGGTCCTATAAGTTTCATCATGGTATCAGAGCCTACCACAGGACGAATGAGATTCACATTATTTATTCCGTGACAAGGACAAAAAAAAAATGTCTTGCACGTGAGGGAGGATGTTAAGCAATAAATCTCACATTACTTATAGATAAGGTCTTGAGATGTTTATAAGTAATGTATAAATCTCTCTTATTGAAATGGTTTCATGAGTTGAGTTAGCCTATGAATTTCGTCAATACTTACTGATAATCTCTATTGCAACAAATTAATAGTTAGGGGAAATATTATTTTTCATTTTAAATTTTGTCATTCCAAATCCCGCGATTTGAATAGTAAAATGCGACAAAATAGTTTTAGATGAAAGTTAAATAAAATATTTTTAAAACATTATTTTTTTAATTTTATTATTGTTTTGAAATTTTAAAAATTTGAATTGTTTATTATATTTTGTATAGAAATTTAAAAAAATTATAATGATGAAATGAAATGAGATGAGATAAAATAAAATGGGTTGAGAGTGTTAATTTAAACTGTGCCACCTCAACTGCTGTGAATAAAGAATGATTTCAGGGCGAAAGATTGGCACTAATCAATAAGATATATCTATAGAGATTCCTACTCTAAGCAACATTGTTGGTTTTATTTGCCTCTCGATACGTATTGGCTTTCAGTGTTTATATTGGAGTCCTTTCTCACAGACCTTCAGTCATTTCACAAAACATTAAGCAGCTCGAAAATTAATTGAAATACTTCAAAACCTTATTGAATTCCCATTAGCCCCCTTCCCCTCCCAAACAAACAAGAAAAGTTCTAGTACTACTTTGCTTTTCGTTTCAAAAGAGCAAAGAAATTAATGGATCTCCCTGACTTGATGAGGGGGAACTCTTTTTCAATTTTCTTTCTAAATGACTCAAAGAGCTCGTCTAAGATCACATCCCCAAAATGATCCTTGATCAGTCCATCCAATGCAGCTCGGGTGTGAGATGCCAATATTTGGCTTTGAGAGCGGTTGCTAATTTCTGTAACACGATCCAACTTCTCAATTCTCTCCACACTAAATTCCCCATTTCGATTCACAGCTATCACCAGCTCTTGAGGAGACATGCAATAAGTTGGTACATTGAAGGAGTCCACTTTTTCCTCACTAATTATCCCCTGAACCAAATAAAAATAGCAAAAGCAGATGTAAGAACAAACCATGTTTTATGCACTCCAAATGTAGCAACAAGTTTAAATCCCCTGGCTGCACAACAACAACCAATCATCTTTATATAATTCAATGTTATGATATTATTATTTTCAACTCAAAATGGTAATAAAAATTGAGTTCTATAGCCACAAAAGGATTACACAAAAGTAATTACATAAATAAACTGACATAACTTCATGTGATCTATCAGATATGTTTTACAGTAAAAAATAATTTTATAACATGATAAACTACATTAGTTTGTAAGATTATTTTTGTATAATATTAGATTATTTCTCATAAAAATTAGAACTTTCCTTAAACTGAGGAGAAAGGGTGTCCTATGTGATTTGTTCATTTAGGTCTCTAGTTCAAATCCGAATAGGTCGGTATCAAAGGAGATATCCATATAATTCTATCAATCAACAGGGTTACCATTCCTTCCTCTGAGCCCATGATTAATTAAGATAAGGGGAAAGGAAAATATTAAAAAAAAGAAGAGTTGGATCAGAATCAAAACAGGCATGAATAATAAGAAGTAAAGGCAAGCTGTTCATCTCCTACCTTTCTTGCCAAGTCCATGAGGCAAGACCCCAAGAGATCAGATAGGATATTCAAATGAGTTTGAGAATGAAGGGCATCATTAGGGCGGCCATAAACAATAAGGGCAATCAACCCTCCACACACAACCTCTTGAGCCCTTACATGCAGGAAAGACTCCATATCTTCATCATGTTGAGCTTCATAGGCCTTCACAACTTCATCTTCTGTATTAAAGTGGTGGATTCTCCCTTTATTCCAAGCTGGGGAGCTTTTGTCAACGATCGATTTCGGGACTCTTGAAAGCCAATGGATAGCAGAAGAGCAATGAACAAAATGTAGAGAATCATTGGGAAACAAGCGAGAGTAAAAAGAACCTGGCACACCAGCAGCATAATATTGCCTGTCTGGTGGGGCAGATGTGAAGAGTGTATTGAAATCATTGGAGGCATGATCATTGAAGAAAACTTGAAATTCAAGCAGCTGAGGATCGAATCCTTCGCATTGACACTTACACTGCACTGCCTCGATTATGTTTTGTACTGCAAAAAACGTATTAGGCCCAACAGAGCAACCTAAGTCTGCAATCTTAAACGTGTTTGATAAAACTATGTTCTTGAGATCAAGTTTGTCTGCAATTTCATTAGTGATTAGCTTTTTTGTAGTATCAATGGCTCCTCTCTGAAACATAGAAAATATTGTCCAGTGTTATCATTTGAATAATCTGTGTTCTTGTCATCATCACACTACAAAAAAACTACACAAACCAAATAGCATAATCATTGCTACTAATGGAAATTAGTGTACTATCATTTTAATGAAACATGTGCGGATATGCCAGCTGATCATCTAAAGTAAAGTTTGAGGAATTAAACATGTTGGGAGGAAAGTTATCATCTAGAAAATTTCATATTTTATTAACGAAAAAGGCGTAAATAATTATATAAAAAAAAAGATTATAATTAAAGTGAAATTGTACCAAAAGAAGATAAAAACAGCTAGCGTAGTGGAGCCAAAGTCATTTTCGAGAGCAAGTTTATGCCCCAACTGACCCCCCACCCCCTCCTTCCCCTTACTCCAATTCCAACTACCAAAACCTATCCATTTTTTTTCACTTGCATGTGGGTTTCTGTAATTGGTATTATATATGAATATGAATACTTTCAGTACAACTACTATAGTTGCACTAGTAGTTCGTATATGTACTTTTCCGCCACGATTTTTATTCGAACAGATACCTTACCATTCGTATGGTTGTTACAACACTGTTCGAATGGTTTTTAATCCATTCTAACGGTTTTCTATTTTTGAGATTATATATTTCGTCACAAAAGGTCTAGTTCGATCAGATACCTATGTTCGAACGCATTAAAAACAGCATCCATGTTTTGGGATGAAATTTAAATTTCGTCTACTTTTAGAGATTTAATTCGTCTAGATCTAAAATCAAATCTCTTGTAGTGTATGTCTACCATGCACGTAGAGGAACATAATCAGATGTCGATCCGTAAGTGATCATATTGAAAAGATTACCTGATAGTATGAGTTATTGGCATAGCTATGAACACCATCTCCACCTTTCATTGGGTATGCTAATTCAGAAGTTTTGCTTATATGCTGATCATCTAGATCTGCTGCCATAATCTCTCTCTCTCTCTCTCTGTCTCTCTCTCTCGTTGTAGTGTAGGCATCCATACATATATATATATATATTCAAAAGACGTTATTTTTTAATTCATATATATATAATGAGGCCTTGTTTGTTTTTCATAAACTATCTTATTTTATCTCATATTTTAAACTCAAATTATAAATTACTCATTTAAATTTTTATATAAAATAAAATAAATAATTTAATTTTTTTAAATTTTAAAACAATTTTTTTTAATTTCAAAATAAAATTAATATTTAAAAAATATTTTATAATAATATATATATTTTTTATAATCTTATTTTATCTTATCTCATTTTATATTTAAAAACAAACAAAGCATGAATGTCTGTCTGTTCTTTCGTTGGGCTGCTTGGCAAATGAGTCTTGTTGGGCTGCTTGGCAAATGAGTCTTTTTCATTGCTACCAAGAGTCAAGACACGATGAGACTTTTTGGCAAACGATGACTTCGTTGAAGTTTCTGTTGTTTCGGTTCCAGAAATTAACTGTTGTAGATTGTTTTAGAAAAATTACTATTTTATCCCTTCAATACCATCTTATTTTATATTATCTCATCTCATCTCATCCTGAAAATACTCTTCCTGAAAATAAACAAAACATGAATGTCTTTCTTTCAAGGCATGAATGTCTACTCAGCAAATGGTCTCTTTTCATTGCTATCAAAACACGACACAGTGACTTTTTGGCAAACCATGACTTTGTTGAAGTTTCTTCTCTTTCGGTTCAAGTAATTAACCGTTGTAGATTGTTTTAAGAAAAATGCTAATTGGCCCATGCAATATTATTGCTCAAAGTTACTTCTCAAATATTTTATTTTTTTTACTTAGTTGTTAATTGTTAAGAAATTGACTATTGTTGAAATTGTATATTTTTAATCTTTTTTAATAGTTAAGGATCTTAAAAAATATTTATAATAAAAAAGGAAAAGTGAGGGGAGTAGCCATGCTAGAGACCTCGGTCTTGTCCCGATCACCCGAAGGGTTCCTCCTTGCTAGTTTGGTTCCCTCCAACGACCGAGTTGACTCTAGTGCTTGGGAATGGAAATTTAGGTGAGGGAAATGGTTAAGTGAGGCTAGGATTGAGTGGGGTTAAGATGGAATGTGAGGTTAATAGGCTAGATGGGAAGCAAAGGGGTTCACGGCCAAGGGTCTTTTGATGAGTTCGGCTAGGCTAGTTTGGGGTTTAGGCAAGTGGGGTTTGTTTAGGGTTATGGATGGCCGAATATGGCTTATGGGAAGGCTAGGGTTTCGGCACAAGTGTTTAGGGATAAGATTCTAGGGTTTTGATGGAGTTTTGGATAAGTCCTAAAATGTAGGGATATGGCTTATAGCCATTTGAAGTGGGCGGCTTATGGCTTTGGGTGTTGGCCGAATATGCTAGGGTTTTGGGTAGGGATTTGATTGGTTCTCTTCTTCACTTGATGACCAATCAAATGAGAGTGTGAGGTGGCAATTTAAGTGATGTGGCAAGTGGTTTTTGGGTAGGATAAGGTGAAATCCAAAATTGAGAAAAAGTAGGGATTTTTGTGAGATTTGGATTTGAATTATTTTGAATTCAAAACCAATGGGTGGCCGGTCTTGCTAGGGTTTGAGGGGCACGAAATTGCTTTGTTTTGGATGAGGGATGAGGTGGTTTTAAGTGAGGAAAAATAGGAGAGGATGGGGTTAAGTGGCCGGCTAGGGTTAGGGGCAAGATGGGCAAGTGTTTAGGCTAGAGTTTCATGCCTTAGGCCGTGTGGCTCTAGGGCTTGGGGAAGCTTGTTGCCGTGGCCTTCTTTGGGGCAAGGAAACACTTTTCAATTCAAGTGATCAACCAAATGATGATTGAACACTCAAATATCCAAGAACACACCAATGCCCTTCATGCACTTCAGGTTTCGGCACACACCAATTCTTCAAGTCTCCAATACTTCATTCAATCAACAACACACTCACTCTCACTCACATGAGCAATCCGAATCTCCCTATGGGGGAGGATTTCGAATTCCTCTATGGACACACACACAAATTCTCAAATCCACAAGTGGTGTGGATTTGGCCTCACAAACACAAAATCACTCAAGAACACCAAAAACATGAAAATCACTCACACAACTCACTCCAAACACCGAAACACTATTTATGGATTACCTCAAGATTTTTATAAATAAAAATGAAAAACAATAAAAGGATAGATGTGGATCACCGATTCACGAATTGCACGATGATCCTCTTCCAAAGGGATTCACGAATTGCACCCTAGGGAAGCCCAAGTGCAAAGCACCGAAATCCAAACCACAAGGCTTGTGGCCGGCCTAACTCTTTTCCAAGAGCAAAAGTCTAATTCTCAAATTTGTCAAAAGATGTAAAATGAAAGCCTAAAGGTCCTATTTATAGAGTCTAACAAATTGGAAACCCCCAAAAGGTCCCTTATTAAAACTAGCTAATTACCAAATTAACCAAAGCAAATAAATAATAAAATAACATGAAAATAAGATGGAGGGAGGCGCCATTTAGCATGTGTGGCCGTGGGGTCTAAGTGGCCCATGGTGGGCTTGGGTCATGCTTCATCCACGGTCAGTCTTGTCTCGTGCTGTCTCGCTGCATGGCGCCTAGTGGTGCGCGGGCATGGCTCTGTGCAGGGCCAACTGGTGGTGCTCATGGCCATGTGCCATGCATGGTCCTGGTGGTAGGCACAGGGTCAAGCCACGGCGCTCTGGTGCTGCCCAGTCGAGGTGCTCGGGCGGTGATCCTGCATGGCCCGGGCTGAGTGCCGGGGTGGTGTGCATGCATGGCCCAAGCTGATGGTCTGGGCGCGGGCTGCATGGCGCGGGCTGGTGCCGCGCGCTGGATGGCATGCATGGTGTGCATGCCACTGGCCTGCTCTGCAAGGCGCGGGCTGGTGCCGCGCGCTGGATGGCGTGCCTGTGAAGACACGCCACTAACCTCGCTAAGTGGGGCTGTGGGGCGCAGATGCACGCGCACGCGTGTGCGCAGGTGAATGCGCTGTGGGGCGCGCCTAGGCACACGCCGGGCTATGCGCACGCACTGTGCAAGGCCAGTAGCCTCGCCGGGCCCCTGCTGCGTGTCAAGGCCTAAGCCAAGGCATGCCTGCAGGCTAGCCAGGGAACTGTCCTGGCCCTCCAAGGCTTGAGTCAGGGCTCGGCCTTGGGCGACTCTCCTAGGGGTCCTGTCATTCCCCCCCCCCCTTCGAGCACATCCTTGCCCTCAAGGATCTCATGTGAGTCGCTCGACTCCCGATCATCAACATCATCACTCCCCTGACTAGTCTCCAACTGTGGGCTCCCCTCTCGTCTACTTAGTGCATCTGCCACTCGGTTCTCCTTGCCTGGCTGATAGATGATCTCGTATTCAAACCCAAGTAGCTTTACCAAAAATTTTTGTTGCTCGGGGGTCACAATTTTTTGCTTCATCAAGTGTCTCAGAGCTTGCTGGTCTGTCACAATGGTGAACTTGCGACCTAGAAGGTAGGGTCGCCATATCTTTACTGCATGGACAATGGCTAGCATCTCCCTGGCATACGTACTCCAAGTCTTCTTCATCGGTCCTAGAGCTTTGGAGATAAAAGCTATAGGTCTTCTATCCTGCACCAATACCGCCCCTATGCCATCACTGCTCGCATCAGTATACACCTCAAACGGCTTCTCAAAGTTGGGTAAGGCTAGCACTGGTGTCTGGGTCATAGCTCTCTTCAGGTTCTCAAATGCTTCCCGAGCTTCTGGAGTCCACTCGAAGTTGTCCTTTTTTAATAGAGAGGTAAGAGGTTTGGCAATGAGGCCATAATTCTTCACAAATCTCCTGTAGTAACCTGTGAGCCCCAAAAATCCTCTCATGGCCGAAACATCCTTAGGCAATGGCCAATCCACCATTGCCTCTATCTTCCTCTGATCAACCTTCACGCCCTCTCCTGAAATAAAGTGGCCTAAATACTCAAGTTCTTTCTCCATAAAGGTACATTTTGATGCCTTTATGAAAAAGTGATGTTCCTCTAAGATCCTCAAGACCACTCCCAAGTGCTCTTTGTGCTCTTCCACGGATTTGGAGTAGACCAAGATATCATCAAAAAACACCAACACGAATTTCCTCAACAATGGCCTGAATATGGTGTTCATCGCCGCCTGAAAAGTAGATGGTGCATTGCATAGCCTAAAGGGCATCACCAAATACTCGTAGTGCCCTGAATGTGTCCTGAAAGCAGTCTTATGCACGTCTTCTTCTTTCATCCTGATCTGATGGTACCCTGCTCTCAAGTCAAGTTTGGAAAAGACACACGCCCCATGTAGCTCATCTAACATCTCATCTACTGTGGGTATGGGAAATCTGTCTTTCACTGTCGCCTCATTCAAGGCCCGGTAATCTGTGCAAAATCTCCAAGTGCCATCTTTCTTTTTCACCAACAGGACAGGTGAAGAGAAAGGGCTAGTGCTAGCTCGGATCAATCCCCCCTTCAACATCTCTTCCACTTGTCTTTCTATCTCTTCTTTCTGAAAGTGTGCATAACGATATGGGGGAACATTGACTGGCTTGCTTTCATCAACTAACACAATTTTATGGTTAAAGGGCCGGTTGGGTGGCAAGGAGGTAGGTACCTCCAACACTCCCTTGTGATCTTTGAGAACCTCTTGGACTTCTTCAGGTAGCAAGGCCATCTCATCTTGATGGTCTTCATCAACTTTTTTCTCTAGGTCACAAACCGATCCCTCTCTTGCCAACACAATGGCAAAACACTTAGCTCCACTTTTACAAAGTTTCTCAAATGCTATGGCCTCACATGGCCGAATGTCACTAGGGTTCAAGGCTACCCATGTGTGCTTCTTAGTTCCCACCTTGAACTCCATTGTCATCTTCTCATAGTCATTCAAGACTTTTCCCACACTTTTGAGCCAAGCATTGCCCAACACAAGGTCTAATCCCACCAATGCCAACACATGCAAGTCGGCACTAATTCTTACACCTTGCACATTGATCTTCACTTCCTTCACAATGGCTTCACACTTAAGCTTGTCACCATTGGCTATCTTTACTTCAAAGGGTGGAATGGTGTTCGGCCTTAGTCCCAATTTGTGCACCAAATTTGTGTTGATGAAATTGTGGGTAGACCCACTATCCACCAACAAGGAAACTTCATTTTTCCCTATCCATGCCATGACCCTCATGGAAGTGGGTGTTGAGACCCCGGACATGGCATGAAGAGAGATTTCGGCCTCCTCCAAGGATTCGGCCTCTTCCACTTCTTCCTCTTGGCTTGTAGCTTCCTCAATTGCATCTTCATCAATCATCACATAAGCTTTGGCCGAACTACACTTGTGATCACGGTCCCATTTTTCTCCACACTTGAAACATAGGCCTTTCTTGATTCTCTCTTGGACCTCTTCCCTTGATAATCTCTTCACTTCATTAGGCTTCGGTTTTGAGGTCCCCTCATTAATCTCTTTACCCTTCCAAGATGATTTGGTTTGCAAAGGGTTGATGGTTTTGCTCCCCACATCTTTGGATGGGCGTTTCTCCAAAGAGAAACTTTCTTCATAAATCTCGGCCATCCTCATGGCCTCTTGGATTCTTGTGGGCTGCCTTAGCTTCACTTCCTTGGCCAACCATGGCTTCAATCCATCTACAAAGGTTCCCACTAGTGCCTCATCGGACCAACCCCGAACCATAGTTTGGAGTTGTCGGAAATCTTCCACATAAGTCTTCACTTTGCCTTCTTGCTTGAGCTTAGCAAGTTGGCCATGGTGGTTGATGGTGGGTGAGGGGCCGAATTGGAGAAGAAATTCCCTCTCAAATTCGGTCCATCCCATTCTTCTTCTTTCTTTGTCATATTGGTCACGGATCCACCTCCACCACTTACTCGCCTTGCCATCAAGATAATAGCAAGCGGTTGGCACCATCTCATTCCTCGGGACTTCATATGTGTGGAAAAAGTGATCCACTTTATCCAACCACTCATAAGGATCTCCCCCGTTGAATCTTGGGAATTCTACCTTTGGTCTTCGGAGTCCCCGGTCATAAGCCCGATTTCCCCCTTCTTGATGGCGCCCTATGGATGCTCGGTCATGTTGGGCATGTGCTCCTCCTTGGTTCACTTCTTGCTCGCCCATATTATGCTCTCCATAATAGGGTATGTCCCGCCCCTCATTTTGAGGTGGTTCATACCTAGGTGGATCAATCCTTGCATCTTGTGGCTCTCTCACATTGCTCGGACTTCTTGGTCTATCACCACCATCTCGTAGCCATCTTTCAACGACTACATGAGAATTCTCCACACGACCGGCTTGTCGATAGATGCGTCTTGGAGGATCACGCATACTATCATACACACTTGGGTCGGTGTCCTCTACATAATACTCATCATCATACCTCGGGGCTTCTCTTGCAACTCTCTCCTGATGTGCTCGTGTCTCCCGTTGCAAAGCTTCAATACTTCTACGGTGTTCCAAGGATTCACGGGTTTGAGTATTCATTGCCATGACCAAATTGGCAATGTTGGTGTTCATCTCATCAAGGGTCTTGTTGATCTTCTCGGTTTGACCCGCTAAAGCATCGATTCGTTCCCGGTTGGAACTCTCTTGACCCTCGTGGCTAGGTCCTACACGGCTCATGCTTGCACACTGTCTTGCAACTGTCTTGGACTCGGTGTTGCAACAAAATCACTGTTTGGGGAGCTTGGGATTTTCGGCAATGATAGGTTGTGCTTGGGAGCTTGTACGGCTTCACAAGTCCAACCTTGAGTTGCCCACCTTCGAGGATGGACAACCCCTCTTGCACCTTCCGACCTTGGGTCCTCTACCGTTGAATGGTAGCTGACCCCTTCAAGAACCTACCCGTTCTCTTCCTCAACCCCCAAACTTCAACAAGATCAACAATATATTGTGCAAGTAATGTAAACAACGTCGAGGACCTCAGTGATCCTCCCAACAAATTCACAAAGTTCGGGTTAACGCGTCGTTTACCTCGTGGAGAAGTGAATACTTCTCAAGTACCACCAAGCAAGAGTCTCTTGGATGAGACTCTCAATGAAAGCACCAGTTTCGGGTACTGATAGAGACCTCGGTCTTGTCCCGATCACCCGAAGGGTTCCTCCTTGCTAGTTTGGTTCCCTCCAACGACCGAGTTGACTCTAGTGCTTGGGAATGAAAATTTAGGTGAGGGAAAGGGTTAAGTGAGGCTAGGATTGAGTGGGGTTAAGATGGAATGTGAGGTTAATAGGCTAGATGGGAAGCAAAGGGGTTCACGGCCAAGGGTCTTTTGATGAGTTCGGCTAGGTTAGTTTGGGGTTTAGGCAAGTGGGGTTTGTTTAGGGTTATGGATGGCCGAATATGGCTTATGGGAAGGCTAGGGTTTCGGCACAAGTGTTTAGGGATAAGATTCTAGGGTTTTGATGGAGTTTTGGATAAGTCCTAAAATGTAGGGATATGGCTTATAGCCATTTGAAGTGGGCGGCTTATGGCTTTGGGTGTTGGCCGAATATGCTAGGGTTTTGGGTAGGGATTTGATTGGTTCTCTTCTTCACTTGATGACCAATCAAATGAGAGTGTGAGGTGGCAATTTAAGTGATGTGGCAAGTGGTTTTTGGGTAGGATAAGGTGAAATCCGAAATTGAGAAAAAGTAGGGATTTTGGTGAGATTTGGATTTGAATTCTTTTGAATTCAAAACCAATGGGTGGCCGGTCTTGCTAGGGTTTGAGGGGCACGAAATTGCTTTGTTTTGGATGAGGGATGAGGTGGTTTTAAGTGAGGAAAAATAGGAGAGGATGGGGTTAAGTGGCCGGCTAGGGTTAGGGGCAAGATGGGCAAGTGTTTAGGCTAGGGTTTCATGCCTTAGGCCGTGTGGCTCTAGGGCTTGGGGAAGCTTGTTGCCGTGGCCTTCTTTGGGGCAAGGAAACACTTTTCAATTCAAGTGATCAACCAAATGATGATTGAACACTCAAATATCCAAGAACACACCAATGCCCTTCATGCACTTCAAGTTTCGGCACACACCAATTCTTCAAGTCTCCAATACTTCCTTCAATCAACAACACACTCACTCTCACTCACATGAGCAATCCGAATCTCCCTATGGGGGAGGATTTCGAATTCCTCTATGGACACACACACAAATTCTCAAATCCACAAGTGGTGTGGATTTTGCCTCACAAACACAAAATCACTCAAGAACACCAAAAACATGAAAATCACTCACACAACTCACTCCAAACACCGAAACACTATTTATGGATTACCTCAAGATTTTTATAAATAAAAATGAAAAACAATAAAAGGATAGATGTGGATCACCGATTCACGAATTGCACGATGATCCTCTTCCAAAGGGATTCACGAATTGCACCCTAGGGAAGCCCAAGTGCAAAGCACCGAAATCCAAACCACAAGGCTTGTGGCCGGCCTAACTCTTTTCCAAGAGCAAAAGTCTAATTCTCAAATTTGTCAAAAGATGTAAAATGAAAGCCTAAAGGTCCTATTTATAGAGTCTAACAAATTGGAAACCCCAAAAGGTCCCTTATTAAAACTAGCTAATTACCAAATTAACCAAAGCAAATAAATAATAAAATAACATGAAAATAAGATGGAGGGAGGCGCCATTTAGCATGTGTGGCCGTGGGGTCTAAGTGGCCCATGGTGGGCTTGGGTCATGCTTCATCCACGGTCAGTCTTGTCTCGTGCTGTCTCGCTGCATGGCGCCTAGTGGTGCGCGGGCATGGCTCTGTGCAGGGCCAACTGGTGGTGCTCATGGCCATGTGCCATGCATGGTCCTGGTGGTAGGCACAGGGTCAAGCCACGGCGCTCTGGTGCTGCCCAGTCGAGGTGCTCGGGCGGTGATCCTGCATGGCCCGGGCTGAGTGCCGGGGGTGGTGTGCATGCATGGCCCAAGCTGATGGTCTGGGCGCGGGCTGCATGGCGCGGGCTGGTGCCGCGCGCTGGATGGCATGCATGGTGTGCATGCCACTGGCCTGCTCTGCAAGGCGCGGGCTGGTGCCGCGCGCTGGATGGCATGCATGGTGTGCATGCCACTGGCCTGCTCTGCAAGGCGCGGGCTGGTGCCGCGCGCTGGATGGCGTGCCTGTGAAGACACGCCACTAACCTCGCTAAGTGGGGCTGTGGGGCGCAGATGCAGGGGCACGCGTTTGCGCAGGTGAATGCGCTGTGGGGCGCGCCTAGGCACACGCCGGGCTGTGCGCACGCACTGTGCATGGCCAGTAGCCTCGCCGGGCCCCTGCTGCGTGTCAAGGCCTAAGCCAAGGCATGCCTGCGGGCTAGCCAGGGAACTGTCCTGGCCCTCCAAGGCTTGAGTCAGGGCTCGGCCTTGGGCGACTCTCCTAGGGGTCCTGTCAAGCCAACACTCAGCGCACTCTCCTCACATGAACAGTGCCGTGTACTGTGCACGACACTGTTCATGTGAGGAGAGTGCGCCAAGTGTGGCTACTCTCCAAACATGCTCAATAAAAAAACAACAAAATTAAACAAACAATAAGCTCAACGGTCAAAGTTGGGGGGCACGCTAGCACCATCCTTTTGTTTTGGAAAGTGGCCTGATGAAATTTCAAATGTAGAAAACATGTTCGTTTTGAACCATTCAATCATGGGGTTGCCCAAGAAAACTTGGGCTGCATTTATTATGATTATTTTTTAAAGGTGGTTCACTTCAGGTTGTACATCTGCATATTTTGACTTTTTGGGATTTAATTAATAAGTGGATTCCACTTGAATTTATGATACTTGATATGTTTGCCTTTTATTGTTGTTACTGTTCATGTCAATTTGTTGGGATGAGTTTGAAAATTTATGAAATAAAAATGTTACCTTTTAACAATTTGTTAATGTTCATGTCTGAGGATGAGTTCGAGAATTTATAGATAAAATAAAGATGAAATATTATCATTTCCATGCCCAAAACTACTCTACCATACAAACCCAGATGAGATAGCGTGGTAAGCAAATAGGGCAAAGGGTAAGGATATTGCATGGGTCTTTTTATTAGGATAATAAAAACTGGAAGAGGTTGATCATTTCCTACCTTTCTGGCCATGTCCATGAGGCAAGATCCCAAAAGATTAAAAATGGAAGTATTTGGAGTTTGAGAATTAGGGGCTTCATTAGGACGGACAGTAGAGATAAGGGCAATCAACCCACCACACACAACCTCTTGAGCCCTGGCATGCAGAAAACACTCCATATCTTCAGCATATTGAGCTTCATAGGCCTTGACAGCATCATCTTCTGAATCAACAATGTAGATTCTTCCTTTATTCCAAGCATGGGAGGTTTTTTCAACTACCGATTTCAGGACCCTCGAGAGCCAATGGATAGCATAAGAGGAATGAACAAAGTGCAGAGATGCATTGAGAAACAAGTGGCTATAGAAAGAACCTGCCACACCAGCAGCATAATACTTCCCATCTTGTGGGAGAGATGAGAGGAGTGTATTGAAATCATTTGAGGTGTGATCATTGAAGAAAACTTAAAATTCAAGCATCTGAGGATCTAGTCCTTGGCATTTACCCTTGCTTTCAACTGCCTCAATTATGTTTTGTACCGCGAAAAACATGTTAGGCCCAACAGAGCAACCCAAATCTGCAATTCGAAACGTGTTTGATAGAACAATGTTGTTGAAATCACGCTTTTCAACGATTGCATTAGTGATTAGCTCTTTTGCAGTAACAATAATCTCTCTCTGAAAATACTAAAAAACAATTCACTATGTTTAATCATTCTAAATAGAAAACTACAGAAACCAAATAGGATTATCATTGCTGCTACTATAATTTAGTATTCCATTATTTTAATAAAACATAAGTTACTGCTTGCCAACTGAAAACTACCATGTTAGATTTGGAGAGAGGTGGAAAGAAAGCATATTATAGAACATTTGAATTGACAACATGTGAGTTGCCCAAAAACTCCATCCCGTGGAGTCTTGGACTCTGCTACTTCAATACCCAAAAAGGCAAAAAGTATCTGAGATGACCAAAGTCCATAATTTGATTGAAAGTCTTTGTTCAAATGAGGGTTCTGTTCAACAACTCCTTCATTGTCACTCCATGTAACAATACACATCCTAATCCTGCTACTTGGACACGAACGAAAGTCAGAGAAAACACCAAGACTTTACTCGACCTCTTGACCTATTCATAGAATTATGTATTTGTTTTTTGTATGTTACACAAACTCTGAATGTACAATTCATTTGTTCTTCTGCCATCATTTCAGTTATTCAACCGATTGTGGCACTGGTTAAATGGGGTGAAAGTGGGAGAAATGAAGGTACTCATGCTGGGAAGTTTCCATTACTCCATGAATGGGGCCAGAACTTCTTGGAAATTCCAATGATCAAAGAATCCATTCCTCCTATAGAAAAGGATGTCGACTATTTTAATTTTGGTATAAGCTACATGCGTTCCTTAGAAGCCAATAAACCATGAAATTCAATACTGTTATTGGCCATGCCATGGTTTGATGTCAATGTTTGAGGGTCATGTTGCAGCTTATCTTTTTTTTTTTTTTTTTTTTAACCAGAAAGATTACATTTTAGCCTAATAAACGAGGTTACAGCTGTGTCTAATAAATAGAGGGATAAACCCAGTTTACAAGCCAAAACTATTCAATTATGTGGGGTACTCCGCACACACAATTTGTTTGTGTCGGACATTGTCTAAATCTCTACACTTTTTCAATAGATAAAACTTTTAGAGATCGTCATCTCGATTTGTCTTAGAGTATGAAACTCTATAAATAGAGAATAAACACTTCCACCCTCTAGAGAAGAAGAGGTAATTGACATCACTATCCTCCAAAGGTGAAGAGTGAATCAATACCACCATCCCCCAAAAAAGAAGTGAGACAACCAAAGATAATCCTTTCATTTTTATTAACACATAGCAAACTACAACACAATTCAAACAAGAAACGAAAATAACACAACTTGCTTATCTATTTGACCCACTTGCTTGTTTGCAAGGTTTATCAATTAGGCTATGTTGGGAAACATAGATGTTCTCAAACTACTTCATTGCTATTCATAAACAAATCAATATTATTCATATATAATTCATTACTATGTACAGACTATTCATTATTATTTCTAATAGTGCAAATTCAATCTCTGCATCATGACAGCAAAACTTCCAAGAATACTCAATTGGGAGAACTATCTTTATTGAGGGCTCAACTGGTTCCCTATTTGGAGGGTCACTACAAGTACAGAAACAAAACAAAAAAACTTCTGTAAATTAGGATTATATTTTATTTAATTTTATTTATTCTGAAGCATGAGACGATATGCAAACCGAGCATCTGAAGTTGAAGAATCAAACATGCTGGGATGAAAGTGATCTTCTTGCATGCCAGGGTATAAATTAAGGTTGCTTATTTAGTTACATGTTATGCACAATCAATTACTTATCAAAAATATATGTTATGCACAATCAATACATTAAATGTTACAAATTAACGAAAAGTGTTTGACGATTTAAAAGTAATTTTACCCAAAAAGAGAACAAAAGCAGCTTCATTTCCACGTTTCATTGGGTATGCTTCAGAAATTTTGCCTATACTCTGTGATTCAGCCTAAAATTAGACTAAACAGAGTTGATCTCAATTGAATCTGTCAACCAAACAGGGCAATTTGTCATATTGTTAGCGACTTTCAATATAAATTGTCAGCATAAGAACTTAAATTGTGTCACCTCAACTGGTGTGAATAAAGAATGAATTCAGGGTGAAGATTAGCACTACTCAATAGGGATAGATTCCTACTTTAAGCAACAATGGTTTTATTTGCCTCTGGGTATTGGCTTTCAACGTTCATACTGGAGTCCTTTTTCATAAACCTTCAATCATTAAGAAGCTCGAAAATCAATTGAAATATTTTAAAACCTTATTGACTTCCCATTAGCCCCCTCCCCCTCGCAACAAACACGAAAAGTTCTAGTGTTTTGCTTTGCGTTTCAAAAGAGCAAAGAAATTAATGTATGTCCCAGACTTTATGAGGGGGAACTCTTCTTCAATTTTCTTTCTAAATGACTCAAAGAGCTCGTCTAAGATCACATCCCCAAAATGCTCCTTGATCAGCCCATCCAATACAGCTCGGGTCTGAGATGCCAATGCTTGGTTGTTAGGGAGGTTGCTAATTTCGGTAACACAATCCAACTTCTCAATTCTTTCCACACTAAATTCCCCATTTCGAGTCACGGCTACTACCAGCTCTTCAGGAGACATGTAATAAATTGGTACATTGAAGGAGTCCACTTTTTCCTCACTAATTATCCCCTGAATCAAATAAAATAGCAAAAGTACATGTAAGAACAAACCATGTTTTGTGCATTCCAAATGCAGCAACAAGTTTAATCCAATGGCTGGTGACTGCACAACAACAACAACCAGTCATCTTTATATAATTCCGTGTTATGCTATTATTATTGTCAATTCAAAATGATAATAAAAAATTAGCACTTTTCTTAAACTGAGGAGAAAGGATGTGGTGGGATGATTCCTAATATGCATCTTTAGGTCTCTAGCTCAAATCCAAATAGGTCGGAAGGAAAAGGGGTTATCCATACAATTCTATCAATCAAGAGGGTTATCATTCCTTCGTCAAAGCCCATTAACTAATAAGAAGTTATAGTTACAGTCGTGAGCAAGCAAGTGCTGCGCAATCATTTTAAAATAAAGTAAATAAATACGGGACCCACTTAGAAAAAAAATTAATTTTTTAATAGTAGATTCCATTTTTCTAAAGCAACTGCTTTGTATTTACGCACTCCACGACTGTATGCAACGTTACTATTAATTAATTAAGATAAAAGGAAAAAAAGAGTTAGATTATAATCAAAAGAGCCAAGAATGATAAGAACTAAAGGCAAGCTGTTGAACATCATTTCCTACCTTTCTTGCCATGTCCATGAGGCAAGACCCCAAGACATCATGTAGGATACCGGCATGAATTTGAGAATGTAGGGCATCATTAGGGCGGCCATAAACAATAAGGGCAATCAACCCTCCACACACAACCTCTTGAGCCCTTGCATGCAGAAAACACTCCATATCTTTAGCATGTTGAGCTTCATAGGCCTTCACAACTTCACCTTCTGCATTAGAGTAGTGGATTCTCCCTTTATTCCAAGCTGGAGAGCTTTTGTCAACAATCGATGTCGGGACTCTTGAAAGCCAATGGATGGCAAAAGAAGAATGAACAAAGTGCAGAAAATCATTAGGAAACAAGCGAGAGTAAAAAGAACCTGGCACACCAGCAGCATAATATTGTCTTTTTGGTGGGGCAGATGTGAAGAGTGTATTGAAATCATTGGAGGCATGATCATTGAAGAAAACTTGAAATTCAAGCAGCTGAGGATCGATTCCTTCACATTGACACTTAAACTGCACTGCCTCGATTACGTTTTGTACTGCAAAAAATGTATTAGGCCCAACAGAGCAACCTAAGTCTGCAATCTGAAACGTGTTTGATAAAACTATGTTCTTGATATCAAGTTTGTCTGCAATTTCATTTGTGATCAGCCTTTTTGCAGTATCAATGACTCCTCTCTGAAATATAGAAAATATTGTCCAGTGTTATCATTTGAATAATCTTTGTTCTCGTCATAATCACACTACAAAAAACTACACAAACCAATTAGAATAATCATTGCTACTAATGGAAATTAGTGTTCTATCTTTTTAATGAAACATGTGAGGATATGCCAGCTGATCATCTAAAGTGTAAAACTTGAATAATTAAACATGTTGGGAGGAAAGTGATCATCTAGAACATTTCATATTTTATAAACGAAAAAGGTGTAAATCATTAAAAAAAAAAAAAACATATTATAATTAAAGGGAAAGTGTACCAAAAGAAGATAAAAACAGCTTGCTTAGTGTAGCCAAAGTCATTTTCGAGAGCAAGTTTATGCCCCAACAGACCCTGCTCCCCCTCCCCCTCCCCCTCCTTCCCCTTACTCCAACTCCTACTCCCAAAACCAAACCCTTTTTTTTTTTTTTTTTGATTTGTGGGTTTCAGTACTTGGTGTTGTATATGAATATTTTCAGTGCAACTATAATTGCATGCAGTAGTTCGTATATGTACTTTTCCACCACGATTATTATTCAAACAGATACCTAACCATTCGAATGGTTGTTACAATACTGTTCAAATGGTTTTTAATCCATTCGAATGGTTTTCTTTTTTTGAGAAGATATATTTCGTTACAAAAATTTAGTTCGAACGGATATTATTCTATTTGATCGCATTAAAAATTGTATCTACGTTTTTTAGATGAAATTTAATTTCATCCCAAATAAATAGTTTGTGAGACGAAATTTAATTGTCTCTAAAATCAAATCTCTTGTAGTGTTTGTCTACCATTCACGAAGAGAACATAATCAGAATTCGATCCATAAGTGATCATGTTGAAAAGATAACCTGGTAGTATGAGTTGTTGGCATAGCTATGAACACCATCTCCACCTTTCATTGGGTATGCTTCAGAAGTTTTGCTGATATGCTGATCTGCTGCCATAATCTCTCTCTCTCTCTCTCTCTCTCTCTCATATCGTAGTGTTGGGATACATACATATAGATTCGAAAGACCTTATCTTTTAGGAAATATCTGGAAATCGGATGGGCTGATAAATCTTAAAAAACAGCCCTTTATTAAGAAACTGACACGAAAGCAGTTACAATAAACATAAAGTGGGCTGTGACACACCGAAACCCACCGTAAAATCACCCCTTTCCATCCATCGAACAAACCCTTTACCCACTCCCCATTTCCAGGCCAGACAGATCTCCCTCAACCCATCTCATCTCCCTGCCTATCTCTTCTCTTGTGTTCTCACTTCTCACCATCTCTGATTTGGAGGAATTTCTGGTCTGTTGCGCCGATTCCCTCCTTCGACTTCATCCCGCACGTCTCTGTCCGAATGGAAGAGAACGAAACCGTGCATATGAAGAAAAACGATGATGCATCTGAAGAAACTACCGCATCTACAGAGGCAAACAACGATGATGCATCTGAAGACAAAAAACAGAAGAAAAGGGAAAAAAACAAAACAAAACAAAACAAACGCAATATGTTATGAATCTTGCTATTCTTCACTGTGTTGTAATAAGGAAATGGTATGGAAAAAGAAGATAGACTGCTGCGATGGGAACTCAGAAAACATACAAGCTGTTTGATAAATTGTTAAAGAGAAAATCAGTATGTTAATAGCTACTACCGGTTACACGGCATTCGAAGAATGCAGGCTCGAACTTTCAACTGCTTGATGAATATGAATCTCACCCGAAACCGAAGCAGAGGTAGAAGAAGAAGAAGATGAAGCAATGCTCGTTTGCCAATTTAACTTTACAAATCTCAATTTAATTTTTTTAAATTTAAAAAACAATAATAATATTATTTATTCAACTTTCAACTAAAATCAGAATTGGTCCTATCCTCTCAGATTTTCACAATTTACTAGCTGATTTTTGCTGGAGAATTCAACATGTTAAAAGGGAGCTTAGTGGTGTAGCACATAAACTTGCTAGAGAAGCTCTGCTTCTTAATTATGAAAAGCAGCAAAATGAAAACCCACAAAAATAACAATAATAATAATAATAGTTCTTAGTCCTTTGCTTTGCGTTTGAGAAGAGCGAAGAAATCAGTGCTTCTCAATGACATGATGAGGGAGAGTTGTTCTTCTACTTTCTTTGTGAATAACTCAAACAGCTCGTCTAAGATCACATCACCAAAATGCGCCTTGATCAGACCCTCCAATAAAGCTCGAAGGCCAGATGCAATCACTTGGCTTTTAGCAAGGTCTCTAACATTAGTGACGCCTGGCAATTTCTCCATTCTCTCTAATCTAAATTCTCCATTTCGATTCACAGCAGCTTCAAGCTCTTGAGGAGACATCCAATACGTTGGTATATTAAAGGAGTCCACTTTTTCCTCACTAACTGTACCCTGAACCAATAAAGAAATAAGAGATTTAAGGCCCTATTTGGTTATTCAATTCAGATGATAGTAAAAATTTTGAGAAAATATGAGATGACATGATATAGTTGTAATGAGATAGTCTGTAAAATAAAATGTATGTTTGGTAGTGAGATTAGATGAGATAGTTTTGACTATTTGGGATTTTATTAAATAGATAGATCTCATTTGACTTTATGACATTTGAGATATGTGCTTTTTACTATTATTACTGTTCATGTCAAAGTTTTTTGGGATCAATTTGAAAATTTATAGATGAAATTACTTTTTATTGTTTGTTAATGTTCACGTCAGAAAAAATTTGAGATGAGTTTGAGGATTTATAGATAAAGAAGAGATGAAATAAAGCTGAAATATTATCATTTCAATGCCCAAAACTACTCTACCATACAAACTCATATGAGATAGCTTGGTAACCAAATAGGGCAAATGGTAAGGATATTGCATGGGTCTTTTTATCAGGATAATAAAAACTGGAAGAGGTTGATCATTTCCTACCTTTCTGGCCATGTCCATGAGGCAAGATCCCAAAAGATTAAAAATGAAAGTATTTGGAGTTTGAGAATGGGGGGCTCCATTAGGACGGCCAGCAAAGATAAGGGCAATCAATCCTCCAAACACAACCTCTTGAGCCCTGTCATGCAGAAAACACTCCATATCTTCAGCATATTGAGCTTCATAGGCCTTGACAACTTCTTCTTCTGAATCTACAAGGTAGATTCTTCCTTTATTACAAGCAGGGGAGATTTTTTCAACTACTGATTTCGGGACCCTCGAGAGCCAATGGATAGCATAAGAGGAATGAACAAAGTGCAGAGATGCAAGGGGAAACAAGTGACTATAGAAAGAACCTGCCACACCAGCAGCATAATACTTCCCATCTTGTGGGAGAGATAAGAAGAGTGTATTGAAATCATTTGTGGTGTGATCATTGAAGAAAACTTGAGATTCAAGCACCTGAGGATCTAGTCCTTGGCATTTACCCTTGCCCTGAACTGCCTCAATTATGTTTTGTACTGCAAAAAATGTGTTAGGCCCAGCAGAGCAACCTAAATCTGCAATTCGAAACGTGTTTGACAGAACAATGTTGTTGAAATCAAGCTTTTCAACGATTGCATCAGTGATTAGCTCTTTTGCAGTAACAATAACATTTCTCTGAAAATAACAAAAAAAAAAAAACAAAATTCACTATGTTTGATCATTCTGAATAGAAAACTACAGAAACCAAATAGGAATATCATTGCTGCTACTATAATTTAGTATTCCATTATTTTAATGAAACATAAGTTACTGCTTGCCAACTGAAAACTACCATGTTAGATTTGGAGAGAGATGGAAAGAAAGCATATTATAAAACATTTGAATTGACAACATGTGAGGTGCCCATAAACTCACTCCCTTGGAGTCTTGGACTATGCTACCTCAATACCCAAAAAGGCAAAAGGTATCTGAGATGACCAAAGTCCTTAATTTGATTGAAAGTCTTTGTTTAAATGAGGGTTCTGTTCAACAGTTCCTTCATTATCACTACATGTAACAATACACATCCTCATCCTGCTACTTACAATGGAAAGACAGATAAAACATCAAGACTTTAATCAACCTCTTGACCTGTTCATAGGACTATATATTTGTCTTTTGTTTGTTACACAACTCTGAATGTACAATTCATTTGTTCTTCTGCCATCATTTCGGTTTTCCGACCAATTGTGGCACTAGTTAAATGGGGGTGAATCACCCAGATCTTGAATCAACTAGTAGATCATCTAAAGTACAGCTTGAGGAATTAAACGTGTTGGGAGGAAGTGGTCCTGCAAAGATTTTTTTCTATTTTTAAGTACTTAGTCCACAAAAAAAAAATATAGAGATAGACCTTATACTTTCAAGCCGGTCATGTGGCACAATACTTAAGCTATTTTTGTTCTCTTTTGGTATAGTACTTCACCTCTAATCATGAAAGAAATTGCCGAGGCTTAGTAAGAATTGTAACCGTATAGGCGGCCAGGGGCCACATTCCACGTTCTATCTAGGTTCCACACTTACGTATGCCCCACGGCCCCCACCTCACATGTAAGATGGGTTGCTTCTTTCATAAAAGAATCCGTGTGGGCGGGAGGGGATTTAATCATTCATTCATCATATACGTCTTCCTGCCGTCATTCATTTTATGTCAACTCTAATTAGTAATTAGTTCAAAAGGCCTACTTTACAAAAGGAAGGTTGTTTATGAATCAAAGTTATAAAAAGAAGTGTGAACCCTATTAGATATTCTTGTGATGTGAGTTTCTTTTTTGTGCAGCTATAACAAAATTAGTTGCAGGAAGATGAGGACCACAATCAGGTTAAGATTGGTAGGAGGAGTTGTTTGTGTAGCTGTACGCACCATTTCCACCTTTCATTGAGTATTCTTCCCTGGTACTTTTGTCCATATCCTCTGCTGCCATCTCTCTCTCTCTCTCTCTATGGTGTAGACATACATGCATGCATGTATATATATTGGGAGATGCTACGCATCCCGTGGAATCTCGCTAGGCTATTTGCCTTTTTTTTTTTTGCGTTTTCTTGTACATGATTTTTTTAATATTTTTAAATAATTTAAAAATATTACAACATTATTAAAAAAAAAAACTTAACTTAATCATGAAGTGAAAAAGAAAGGACTAAAAGATGGAGCAGGATCCACCCGTGGGATCTCAAGCATTTTCCATATATATCAAGTCGATAAGAGACATTAATGTCATTAATTAAATCATCGAAATACTAAGAAGAACCCAAAAACAAATAATGTCCGTGATGAATCTGATAATTCATTTATTTAAACGTTTGCTCCTTCATTAAAATAATTGGAACCTCTGCATGACTGACGTACTTACATTAATAAATTAGAGTAATATAACCACTTGCAAGCAAATTTGTTGATCGAGAGAAAGTGTTCCATATATCAACTTAATGCATAGCTCATAAATTAGATAGAAGCCCAATAATCAATTTAGAGGAATCTTCAAGGGAGCCAAAGCTCCAAATTTTTTTTTTTTTTAATAGACCACATTTTAACTAACATAAATTAGAGAAGACTGACTCAAAAACCATTATTCGTACTCAAATGGAGTTAGGGATGGCAGTGGGTGAATCAGGACAAATATCACCCATCAAATAACCCAAAACAACAATGCCCCTGTAAAGCCCTCATCAAGAACACAAGGGCATTAGTGATTAGCCCCACAAAAATTAACTCTTCATAAAACACGTGCATTTGATGCTGTGTTAATTAGGACCCCATCATGCTGCCATGTAATGCAACATTTATGTCCCTCTGTCTCAATTTGCCTGTCAAGTAATAATCATTTAATCCATGTTATCAGATACAGAAATCCCGACTGTGACTCAGTAATTTTTTTTTTTAATTCAATGGTAAAAAATGTATTTTATGATGATGTTGTAGTTTTTTTAATTTTTTAAAATATGTTTAAAATTAGTAAAAAAATAGATGAAGTAAAATTGGAAAAATAAGAAAAAATGATTTTGCACTGGGCCGAGATCCCGCGTATGTGAGAGTAGTACTACTCTATCAGATAAGCGGGAAACAGAAGAAAAATGCGTTTCTATCCTTATGGACCTCATCCACTATACCATATAATCAAAAGAACCATGTGAAGCTTTCGGTTCATAAGTCAAATTCAGTGATCATCAAACGGATACAAGATAGTCTACTAAGCCATTTGGGATTTGTTTTGCAAAATTTCTGTGAGGAGAAACGAAGTTCCTTCTTTAAGGGTAATATTTTCATCGTAGCCGCATTAAAAGTCATGCCCAAATTAAGGTTTTGGTTGTTTTGCCAAACACTCTAATCTCATGTCATCTAATCATTACAATTTTTTTAAATTTTTATACGTTTCAAAATAATATATATATTATATTTATTATTATTAATATTTTGGGTTAATTTTGGAAAAAGTGAATTAATTTAAGAAGAGATATAGAAAGTTTGAAGGTTTATTTAATTCTGGGCCATATATTAAAGTAAGTCTTCACTGGCTTGATGGTTGAGGCTTTCGGTTAGAAACCGTGTGGGACTGGGTTCATCCTCGCTGGCTGCATATCGATGGGTTTTTATTGATTTAATCCAAGAGGCATGCCAAGGGGCGCACATGATGCGCTGCAGCACCTGGGTTGCGCCCAAAATGGAAATAAAACTACCCAATCGCGCACACGGAGATTCAAACCTGGGCGTACCGCATGAGGGGAAAGCGGACCAAGTCCTTTGATCGTGACATTTGGTGAAAGGTAAAATATTAATATTTATTTTGAACAGGTTTTTAAATTATGAAAAATAATAATTTTCATTCACATTTTTTTGTTATTTATAAATAGACTTATTAGAGCATTTCCATTGGTTTCATAAAAAAAACATCAAAATTTGATGAAAAGTACAAATTTGATAAGATGAACATACAATACTCATCATAATTCTACATTGGATTCATCATTAGACTCATCAAAATATATTATAAATTTTTTTAAAAACAAAATTTTCAATATTTTATAATGATACTAATTATATGTATATTAATAATTTAATTTGATATTTAAATTATTATTTTCAACAATATTTAATAAAACTAGAATTAAAAATATATAATAAACACATTTAATCTATAGAGAAAATAAAAATAAAAAGAGAAAAAAGTGTAGGAGAAATAAAATATATTAAACTAATAAGATAAAGGGTGAATAGTAACCCTTCAAATTTGAAAAGTTTGTTTATTTTTACTGTAACTCAAAGTTTAAGAAATATGGTTTGATGAGATCAATGTGGGGTAGTTTTTAATATAAATCATCAAATTTGTGTTTGATGATTGGTTTGATGAGACTAATGTGGATGCTCTTATGCAACCATTCCTAAGATTCCAGATTTTTCGAAATTCTCTCTCTCCCAAAATTTCATTTCTTTAAAATATATTAGAATTTGTTTATTTTCGAGATAACAGATTTCTAATTTTTTGGTTTGATAGTAAAATCTAAAAGTATTCGGAGTCTAATTTCGTTTGTGCATAATGCAGTTAGACAAATAGACTTGTTCTGGGTTTCATTGTATCTTGAAAGTAAATTTATTTGTAACCCGTGTGCATACCAATTATTATTATTAGTATGGGCGAATATTGTCTTAAGGGAAGCGACATTGTAATACACCTTGAAGCAAATATTCTCTCACTATTTTTATTGCAACCCCTATTGTTCTAACAACATAAATGGAGGACGATGCAAGAATCACTAACAGGTTTCTTACCTTTATGCCAAAAATTGTTTAAGAAGTTGACGGAGGAAGATCCATGCCCATTGCAACTGTTTTTCCTGTAGGACAGCAACTCGTGTGACAACATACAAGAATATCACAAACACTCACAGAATACACGGGCAGTATCAGTTTCTCACCTTCAGTACGAAGAGTGAACCTTCCAAGTTCAGGAAAATCTGAGAACTTCTCAATGCATATTAAATTATTCACCTGAGAACCACAAGCCCACAAGGGATCATTTTTTTCTTCTTTTGATAAGTAAAATGAAATTTTATTAAAACAAATAAATAAGTGAGGCCCAAGTACACATTAAGTATACACAAGAGAACACATAGATACAAGTTGGGAGCTAAAGATGGATGCAAGAAAACCGTTAGCCTCATGAAATAGAATGGCAGAAGCCCATAGAAATAAGGTGTAGAAAAAGAAATATGATTCCATCCAAAAGGGCATTCCTGGTCCTCAAAGCTCCGGTTATTCCTTCTTAGCCAAATGCACCAAATGAGAGATAAAGGATCCATACTGTAGTGCTTATTTAATTCAAGAGGCCAAGAAGCACATCAGAATAAGAGCCCATATAAGAAAAAAATAGTATGGTGGGCTCAATTACTAACCCAAGAAGATGAAGAAGTATAGAATTCTATAGAGTCGCATATAACTAATGCTTAACCCTCGCCACCTCCTGTAGGATTTCATGCAGATACATGATCACGTCAGTTACAGGAAAATAACATGTAAACGAAAATCGCAACAGAAGATAAGCATCACCACGAGGCCTATATAAACCAGGTAACCCTCCATGAAAGGAGGACTTTTTTCGATCACTCTAAAACTGCCTTTGAACAATTAGCGAAATAACTGATTTAAGCATCGGAGTTTTCTCAGGCGGGAACCGCCAGATTGTTTCAATTTCTTGTAGGTGATCGGTTGCAGAAGGGAAGCGAGATACGTCCTCAACATTGACGCTGTCTGTGGGATACGTTTACAAACTATTAACGTGGTTCTCGCATGCGAACTATAACTCGTTGTGTAGTAAGCCGAGCAACAGGAGCATCCATGGAAGCACAATTAACAGCAACAGAAGAAAGACTAAAGAAGCCGTTAGATGTCCTGGAAGCGTTGCAGGAAGAAAACGAGAATTTACGGCGGAGGAATGTTGAAACCAACGATACCACCGTACCTGCTCACAATGAGCAAGGAGAAGAACAGATAGCAACGCTAAAGCCAAACTGGAATGCACAGAGAAACAAAAGATGTACGACGAACTGAAGGATCTTGCGGGAAAATATGAAGAAATAGCAAGAAAGATGGGAGGATCTTCTTCAGTCGACTGCCTGCTGAACCAGACAGACCTGCCATATAGCGAGCAGATTATGGAGGTCCCACTCTCGCCGAAATTTAAATTTCCCCAGATAGACCTGTACGACAGGTCTAAGGATCCAGTGGACCATCTAGAGAACTTTAAAATCCACATCACTCCATGGTTTTCCGGGTGAGATTGCTTGTCAGGCATTTCTTTTGACCCTAAAGGGGACAGCGAAAGGATGGTTTGGGACTCTCAAACCAAGGTTGATCGATAGCTTTGAAGACCTGACCAAACAATTCATAACCCAGTTCACGCCCAGCAGAAGGCGCTGGCGTCCAGCCGCCTACCTGCTCACGGTCAAACAGAAAGAAAATGAAGACCTCAAAAACTACCTTACTCGCTTCAACAAGGAGCGGTTGATGACAGACGACCAAGACGAGAAGATCACTCTGGCCGCTCTCCTGGGCAGAATCTGGCTGCAAAACCCATTCATGATTGAGCTAGCTAAGAAGACCCATTCCACCCTCAGGGAATTCATAGATCAGGCGGACACTTTTATCAACGTCGAGGATACATTACAGGCCTTGGTAGATCCACGGAAGGAAAAAGAAAGGGCCAATGAAGAGGCGAACAGGATGATAAAAGGGTTGGAGGGAGTCGGTGAGAAAAGAGGCAAGAAAGACGTCCAGATCAAAACACTAGATTGATACATAACAACCTAAGTGTCAGAGAAGATGAGAAAGATGGGGGCGAAGGCCGCCTGCCCCAAACAGGCGGTT
Organism: Platycarya longipes; assembly: GCA_036559045.1. Classification (NCBI taxonomy): domain Eukaryota; kingdom Viridiplantae; phylum Streptophyta; class Magnoliopsida; order Fagales; family Juglandaceae; genus Platycarya; species Platycarya longipes. The sequence continues at coordinate 49,696,740 of CM071802.1, forward strand.
GGTATTGCAAGTATCACCAGACGGGATCACATTAGATAGATGACTGCACGACCATGAAAAAAAGGGTCACTGATCTGGTGTGAACTAGGGAGTTGGAACGGATGGTGGTAGAATGGTCAAAATCCAGAAGGCAACAAGAGTATGGGCGGGGCGTTAAAAGAAGCACCAGCCCCGAAAGAAGGCGCCAAGGTACCAGCTGCTAGAGCCGCCAAAGCAATAGCAATTGGGCGACAGTAAAAAGAGACGGGAACAGAATCAGGGCGCCCAGGAGAGGCAATAGAAGCAAATCGCCCCAAAGAGGTGACAGGAACAGATCACCCCTACGAGATGACAAGAATAGAGTGCCTATTGGGAAAATCCGAACAATAGCAGGGAGTTTTGCTGGAGGCGGGATGTCCACATCCAGTCGAAAGGCATATGCACGAAAGGCTAGATATGAGGAAGTCTATGTAGCGGACAGGGCGTCCAAACAGCAAAAACTTAACAATGACCGGGTAGTGATATCCTTTGAAGAGGAGGACAGGGAAGGGGTGTTGTACCCACACGACGATGCTCTAGTAGTCACTCTTATCATAGCCAATTACGTGACCAGGTGGGTGCTGATTGACAATGGAAGCTCAGCCGACATACTATTTTTGGAAGTATTCAACAAAATGGGGATCGACGCTGACCAATTACGAACTTCTCCGACGCTGTTGAAGGGCTTCTCCAGTGAAACAATCCAACATGTTGGGGCCATCACACTTCCAGTAACCGCCAAAACTGGAACACAAACGGCGACTACCATGACCGACTTCTTGGTGGTTAAAGCTTCATCCTCTTATAATGTTATACTGGGAAGGCCAACACTCAACCATCTGAGAGCAATAACCTCAACATATCACCTCAAGATGAAATTCTCAACCGACGGTGAGGTAGGAGAGCTAAGAGGCGAGCAGGTATTGGCTCGAGAGTGTTATGTGCAAGAACTGAGGAAGAACATGAATGAAGTTTTTATCGTGAAAGAGATGCCTAGCGTGGACAATGCCATCATTCAGCATCGCTTAGGGATAGACCATGCACACAAACCAGTACGTCAAAAAATGAGGTCATTCAGTGCAGAAAACTACGCCACCATCCGTTTGAAAGTCGAAAGACTACTCGCCGCCGGCTTTATCAAGGAAGCCCACTATCCAGAGTGGCTATCTAATGTAGTCCTGGTAAAGAAGGCAAACAGAAAGTGGAGGATGTGCGTAGACTTCACTGACCTCAACAAAGCTTGTCCAAAGAATAGCTTCCCCCTGCCACGCATCAATCTTATCGTGGACGCAATGGCGAGACACCGAACACTGAGTTTCATGAATGCCTACTCAGGATACAACCGGATAAGGAAAAGCCTGCATTCATAACAGATCGTGGGCTGTATTGTTACCAAGTAATGTCGTTTGGGTTAAAGAATGCAGGGGCGACCTACCAAAGACTAGTCAACCGAATGTTTGCGAATCAGATAGGGAGAACCATGGAAGTCTATGTGGATGATCTCTTGGTAAAAAGCAAGGAGCCCGCCCAGCACATCCACAACCTGAGAGAAGCATTTGATGTACTACGTCAGTACAAGATAAAGTTGAATCCTGCCAAGTGTGCTTTTGGAGTCGAGTCAAGAAAGTTCTTGGGGTTCATCGTGTCTGAAAGAGGAATCGAAGCCTCCCCAGAAAAGATAGAGGCCATAATCAATATGAAGCCGCCAAAAAACTTGCATGAGACACAGTGGTTAGCAGGAAAAGTAACCGCCCTGGGCAGATTCATAGCAAGATCTATGGATAAGTGTTTACCTTTCTTCCATGTACTACGCAAGACACATCCATGGAATGAAGAGTGTAATGAGGTGTTCAAAAGATTGAAGCAATATCTAGTCAATCCGCCCCTCTTAAAGCAACCAGAAAAGGGCGATGTACTCTGTGCGTATCTAGCCATTTCCCCACATGCAGTATCGACTGTCTTGGTAAAGGAAGAAGGGGCCATCCAGCACCCCGTATACTACATAAGCCGAGCCCTCAGAAGAGCAGAAGTAAGATATCTCAATATTGAACTGCTAGCTTTTGCCTTGGTAACGGCGGCCAGAAAGTTTTGCCCATACTTTTAGGCCCACACAGCAAAGGTACTTACAAAAGCACCGCTAACGAAAACCTTGAGGAAATCAAACTGCATAAAAGGTTGATAGGATGGTCAATTGAGTTGAGTGAATCCGACTTGAGATACGAGCCAAGGAAGGCGATGAAAGGGCAGGCATTAGAAGATTTTGTGGTAGAATTCTCAGATTTTCTCCAAGAAGCCACAGCAGCACCAACGGACAAGCCGTGGGTAATGCACATAAATGGTTCGTCCTGTAAGGTGGGAGGTGGCCTAGGGATATATTTACTAGGCCCCAATAACGAAGAGAGGAATTACATGGCCACGCTAACGTTTAAAGTAACAAATAACGAGGCTGAATACGAAGCACTAATAACCGGGCTTTCTATAGCCGCCCAGATCAGGGTAACTGAGATAGAAGCCAGGTCAGATTCACAGATCATTGTCAACCAGGTATTAGGCCTGTACACCACCAAAAGTGAGAAATTAAAGAAATATTTGGAGCAGGTATGGAAAGTACGTGATCTCTTCTCGTATTTCACTATAACCTAGATACCACAGACGAATAATGAAGTGGTAGACAGGCTAGCCCGGATAGCGTATGGAAGGAAAGGAACTGCCTCATCCATGGAATGCAGAGCACTTAAAGAAGTTTTACCAGTAGCGTGTTCAATACTTTCACATCACTTATGTCTTTTATATTCCTCGTAGTAGTATTGTTGGTTTCTCATTACAGTAATTTTTGTTTTAGTATTCTCATTTCAGTTGAATTCTTGAATGATCATAATTATCACATTCATATTTATTATTTCGGGAATCCCGGTATTCGCTCATTTTCAACTCCACTAGTTCTCATGTCACGTTTAAAGTATTCGTAATTATTTGTGGCGCCATGTCTAAAAAAGAAGGGGGGCGCAGAGGTCAATAAACCATGCCACCCTTGAACACCAATACCGAGTTATTACACTCGATGAATGCTTTACTAGAAAAGACCCACGACGAGCTATCCAGCTCACGGGGTTAAAGGAAAGGTCGAGAACCGTCTTGCTAATAAAGACCCATGACGAGCTATACAGCTTGCAAGGTTAAAGGAAAGGTCGAGAACCGCCTTGCTAATAAAGACCCACCATAAGCTATCCAGCTCACGGGGTTAGGGGAAAGGTGACGGACCACCCAAACTACAAAATACCAATGACGAGTCTTAACACTCACGGTGCCATGTGAAAAAGGGGGCGCGGAGGCAAGTGACCCTGCCACCCTTAAACACCAATGAGATTCTTAACACTCACGGTGCCATGAAAAAAGAGGCGTGGAGGCAAGTGACCCTGCCACCCTTAAACACCAATGAGATTCTTAACACTCACGGTGCCATGAAAAAAGAGGCGTGGAGGCAAGTGATCCTGCCATCCTTAAACACCAATAATGAGTCTTAACACTCGCGGTGCTAAGTAAAAAGGAAGCTCATAGGCGTTAAAAGCAGGTCTTCTCGCTAGAAAACTCCTCGCCACTAGGGCAAAGAAACAAATACTTCTAGGCGCAAAGCCATCCGAAAGTCTTAAAATGAGCAACCATAACCCATGATGGCAAATTAAAAAGCTCATCGTCACCATTCTAATGACAACATCCAAGACTCCTTGCCGCCTTCCATAATGGCAACCAATACTTTATGTCGTGAAAGTCCTGTGCCAGCTAAGACCTCCTGTCGTAGCAATCGTAACTACAATCAGTAGAGTAAAAAAGAGCATGGTACATTTAATTCCTCACGCCCTAAGGCAAAGATAATTAGCAGAGTAGCTAACTGAAGGGGATATGATATCTGAAGCCTCTATGATCTCAACCAAAAAGATAGAGTATGATGACTACTCATACTCCTAACATACTCAGACTCATACAAGGGAGTGATTTCACAATTAGACTTCATCATTTCAAGAACATAACCTCTATAGACAGCCTACAAAAGAGTAACAAGCGTTGCCCCTTCACGTGTTGAAGGCGATCTGCATGGTTGGCAGCAGGAAAAATAAAAGAAAAGAAGAGAAGAACGATTCAAATAAAAGCAAAGGCGAAATTAGAAACAGATAGCAACAAGAATTAAGGCAAATATTTGAGATTATCAAACTACGAATCAATGGTACAATATCGAAACAAATACTTGATGTTATTTACAAGAAAAAAAAAATTGGTTACAGATTGAGATTACAATGGGCAATTACAAAAAAAATAAAATAGAATAACATAAAATAAAGAATAGGAGCTTCGAATCAAAGGGCATCGCCTTCATTAGATGGTGGCAATGGAGGCATGTCCACAAAGGCGTCAGGAATTTCTTCACGCCCGAAAGTGTCAGCATGGCAGCAAGCGGCCACCTCGGGGGAGAACAAGCTCACATCGAGAGCTTGGAGGTCCGTAGCAGGATCAGCCAAGAGGCAGTTCCTAAGGTGCACAATGCCAGCACCATGACCATAAGTGAAGGCCGTGTCCCGGACCTAAGGAACCAAAGCCAATTGGGCCTGGAGATGGGCAGCTTCCGCCTTGGCAATAGTCAACTGGTCTGCTTCCTTGGCTAGCTGTTCATCCCTGGCCAGAGCAACTAAGTTGGCCTTCCTAAGTTCCTCATCCATGTTCTCACAGAGAACCTTCTGGTGACGCTCTTAAAGCTCAGCCAGAGAACCTTGCATCTCGGAAATGTCTTGAGCTGTAAGGCACGCCTTCTCCAAGGCGTCCAACAAATTCTTGGTCAGACCACTGCACTTTTCCTACGAATTGGCAAGCTCCTCCTAGACTAAGTTTAACTCTCTACTGCAGGCGAGAAGCTCGGAGTCCAAGCGGGCCAACTCAGCATTATAGGTCAGTTGAACTTCAGAAAGCCGTGCCTTCGCCAGGTTCTTTTCAAACTGCAAGACCTGGTGGGAAAAATCGTCCCTATTTTTGCCTCTTGAGTGAGACGAACAGCATCCCGAAGCTCAAGGACCTCGTCGTCACGCAGCGCTAACTCTCTTTAAAGAGAGTTGACAAAGCCCTCCGCCTGGTCCAAGCGGAGTTCGAGCTTTTTATTCGTCTTGACCAAGGCCTCTAGCTCAACCTTGTCAGCTTGCCACCTCCCTTTGATCCCTTCTGCACGGCGAACAAAATCAACCACTACCCGGTCCACCAAGTTGTCAACGCCCTGCGAAGAAGGCAAAAGAACCTAAGAAAAAAAAGGGGGGGAGGATACTGCAAGAAGACGAGAGAAAGTAAAGAAGATAATTCATAAGGATACCGCAGAAAACCAGTCCTTTATCTAGTTGGCCATTTCTGTGACAATCTCGACTTGAGCAAGGATGGGTGAAGAGGAGGCACCCCTGCTACCGTCACCCCCAGTATTCTCGCCGGGATAATTGATCTCCCCAGCCGCCAAAATCCTCACAGGCTTAGGAGCCGCATTCATCACTTGGCCCAACAAGTGGCCAGAGTCTGGTAGTGACTTAGGGCAAGTGGTTTCCTCCCATGTTACATGGGCGCCCTCTCGAAGCAAGTTACCCAACTCCTTTTCAGTAAGAGAGTCAGGGTCTCCACCAAAAGAAAACGTGGGAAGTGGGATTGAGGAAAGACACTCGCCACTACCAACTAGAGATGTAGTTTACCCCTAGATATGGTGGTTATAGGAGTTTCCAAGTTGGGCTGGCCAACGACCAAGTACTGGCAAGCGCCCTCAGGAGTAGGAGTTTGGGAGTCTTCTTGACCAGAAAATTGGGCGCCAACCAAACTCCCCTCCACTTCCTTAGGAGCAGCCTCTGATGGGATTGACAAGCGCACACCAGAACTAGTAACTCTATCCAACTAGAGGGCGGCCGCTACACCAGTGGGTAGATCGCCACCTCTCACTGGGCCTTCGGTGACGGGAGGTACAAACACAAGAGCAAACGCCAGAGGGCTAGTCTAGAGGGGTGCCTGGACTTGAAAAGTGGCGGCTAGCTCAAAAAGAGTTATGCTGGCCAGGCCTTCCCTATTCCCCAATCTGGCTGATTGTGGCCTCGTGGAGGAACCACCAGAGGCAGTAGGTGTAGAAGTCTTGGCGAGGTAGGCGTCTTGGACTGGCCACCCCCCAAATTAGCCTCAGTCTCCTGGGGCGGCTGCTTACGAGCGTCCATCAAGGACGCCAAGTTTCCCTTTGAAACTGGAAGTGTGGGTGCCTGCTCCAGATCTTCCTCAGTGGATGCCAAAGGTTTCTTTAAAGGAGGCAGTTGGGAAGGATCCTCAGTACGAGCCCTTTTTCTCTAACTTTCATCGTTTGACTTCTTGGATCTGCTCTCTTTTTTGCCCTCGCTCGTGTTGGCTTCAAAAACCGCCCATCTTCCCTTAGCTTTTCCTTCTTCTCACGGACAACGAGGGCGCCTCTCATGGCTTTTTCAGAAGGATCTGGTAAGGGGACAGGAATGACGTCGGTAATCATAAAGTCATGCCCCTGAATGAATGAGTGATTGGGAGACGTTAGAACTGATCTATATGAGCAGGGGATAGTAGCTTACCGATCCAAAGGTCGTCTGGGTGGTTTGCAGCCCAGAAGCGGACGACATCTATCCGAGCCGACTCTCGGCGGGACAATGGAGGCATGAGAGCCCACAAACGTCGGCCTTAAGGGATAGAGTGTCAGATTGCTCTCAGGAAAATCTCTGAAAACCTCTTATTGGCCAAGTAATTCTCATCCTTGCCCGCTGATATAAAAGAACATTGTAGTCCACGCCTTGGCATTTGAGTACCGGTCTTCAAACATAGCCAAAGATTGCCCTCTCTCCTTTTTACGAAAGCCGGCTAAAAAAGAACCTCGTAACCCTTGGTAGCCGCTCTCACGTCGTAGAATGCCAAAAACTCCCAAGGAGTCATGTCGGGGTAAGGATCACGGAGAGGTTCTAGGACCATCCGAAAGACAATGCAGGTTCACAAATAAACATTCAAGGCAAAAGGGTGAAGTTGAATAGGAACCAGTTCCAGCAGATCCAAAATGTCGCGAAGAGGGCAACAAAAAAGAAGCTTCAACCCATGAGATAAGAGGGCAACAGAGATGGCTACCCAACTTGAGAATCCCTCATCGTCATAGCATCCTGATTCAGGAGCTTTTATCACAACAGAATTCGGGATGTTGAATCTCAGCCAAATGCTTTTCTCGAACGCTCGAACGCTACGGGTATCCATCAAACGTTGTGCCCTCAAGAATGTCAAAAGGTTGAACCGAATTGCTACCTTGGTCAGCCATGGGATTATAAAAAGAAAGGTGTAATTAACAGAAAGCAAGAATAAGAAAGGGACAAGAACGCAAGAATGCAGAGAACGAGGAAAATACCGGGGAGCAAAATAAATAGAAGGAAGGGGGGGAAAGAGGAAGAAGAGGTATTTAAAGGAAAAACTGACTATGGAAGGCCAACAAACGGGAACATTATGACCTGACGCAAAAATAGAGAAACAACCGTCAGATGGAAAGCAACCGTCGATAAACTTCCCCCCTGCTGCCACATTGTCTGATGAGAAAATGGAAGGATGGCAGACACTTGATGGGTTATAGAAAAGGGCAAATACCCAGACATCTCGCGGCAGGAACTTAAACACTTAAAAAGCCAAAATAAATTGAATTCCCTATGCCTCAAGGTGAAGAGAATTCGCGGGGTAGCTGTAGGGCCTATTCAATTCAAGAGGCCAAGAAGCCCATCAGAACAAGAGCCCATATAAGAAAAAAATAGTACGGTGGGCCCAATTACTAACCCAAGAAGATGAAGAAGTATAGAATTCTATAGTCACATATAACTAATGCTTAACCCTCACCAGCTCCTGCGGGATTTCATGCATATACATGATCACGTCAGTTACAGGAAGATAACATGTAAACGGAAATCGCAACAGAAAATAAGCATCACCACGAGGTCTATATAAACCAGGTAACTCTCCATGAAGGGTGACTTTTTTTTTATCACTCTAAAACTACCTTTGAACAATTAGCGAGATTACTGACTTAAGCATCAGAGCTTTCTCAAACGAGAACCGCCGGATCTTTTTCAATTTCTTACAGGTGATCGGTTGCAGAAGGGAAGTGAGACACGTCCTTAACACATACTCTCCAAATATGAGCAATTTGAGGGTTGCCCTTAAGGCCTGCCTCTCCTACAAGCCAAAGCTCCACCACCCTCCAAGGCATCAACCATGCCAGAATAGCCTTACTAAGAATCTCATCCCCCTCACAATGAAGTAATAAACGATTAATAAAGATTATAAAGTTAATTGGCAGTGATTTTGATCAAGAATGATTAATAAAGATGATTTCCATCATCTGGAAGAAAGACAAGGTGATGACTACAGAAAATTCTAACACAGAACCTGCAAATCCAAACTTAGAATTGACGGCTAAACTTGTGATCTTCACAAGAGCTTGCACAGAAAGGTAGCAAACTCTATGTGAGAGATTTTGTAACATTCATGATACATTTTCAGAAGAAATTCAGTGTGAACTTTAATACTAGTAAGAAACAAAACCAACCTGAATGCGGCATAATATGACAGCACCATTTTTCACAAAGAGAACTTTTTTTTTTCATAGGTTTCTTCGTCTTTGGATCAATTTGCTATAACAACTCAACAATCTCGCATTCTTCCACAACAGAGTGAATGTGCAAGACAGCCTTATAGCCAGCTATAAAAATTGCCTAGAAAGCAGCAAAATTCACAATACTTAAGAAATCACATACCTAATTATAAGCTTAACAAAATAGCAAACCACTAAACGAAGGAAGGGGAGAGGGAGATAACTGAAGTAAAATGCATACATTGTCTAGCAAATTTAGTGCATCAGAAAGCCCCGCCCCCGCCCCCAAAAAAAAAAGAGTGAACAGACATGGGATTCAAATTGGGATTTTGGAGAAAGGGGGATGGGAGGAAAAAATAGGAAGAAGGTTGGAATTTATAATTTGATAAGGCATTTACGTTTAAAAAGTATTCTAGCCACCAGACTCATTTAATTTTACTTTATTACATGAACTGGTCTTTTTTTTTTCAATAAGTAAACGATAATATTATTAATAAAGATGGGCAACAAGATGGTATCCAAGAGATAAAACCTATCTAGGTCGCAGATGATCTAATCTTATTTATATTGAAAGCTACCAAGTCGTTCCATAAATTGAAATGTAAAATAGCAAGGTGGTGCATTTTCATGGAAGATCCAAATGGTCTCACATAGCAATTATATTTTTCATAACTGTGGGTGGGGTTGGCAGGGAACCTTCATCAACTACAATAACTGTTTCAATATACAAGATTAGCTAATGCACCAAAACTAAATAAATGCATGGTGAAATTCGAACTCGACAATACTAAGAAATAATTAATAATACTCTTTCAAGAACTACAAAGAAAACTGTCTAATATCCAACAAGGAAAATTACCAATGCTTGACAAAACGAAGCCCGACAATATGCCGTCTTCTTCAATCCCTGACAGTTTAACCCATAGATTTTCACATGGGCCTGTTTGTCTAACCTTATCTTCATCACAGAATACTTCAAGAACCTTAACATGTGCTTGCACATTAATAAGAAAAGTTGTCAGTCAATGGTAAGAAGTTGGGAAGTTACCATTTTGTTCTATGGGAGGCCTGGGGTGCTCCACCCTTCAGGGGGGTAGAGAACAAAAATCATAAGGATACCTTATTTGGCATGACCAGCAATGAATCTCCCTCACGCACACCAGATTCTACTTTTCCCATAACAACTGTTGAAGATGGCTTGAATTTTGGTCTGCCCAGTATTCTCGCTCGAGCGAGAGTCCAACCCGAGAGTTTATTCGACTTTCGCTCAACGTACAGCTCAACCCGAAAGTTTGCTCGACTCAAGCTCGACATCCAGCTCGAGCGAGATTCAGGTAGAAGTTTCGCAAGACTCTTGCTCGACATCCAGCTCGAGTGACTCTGACCTAGAAGTGTTCGCTCGAGCGAGATTAAGTTTCGCTCGAACGAGATCGCATAAATATAAATATCGCGAGCTTCATTTCCTCTTCACCGCGCAATGTCTCCTTCCCCTGTTTTCCCCCCCGACGAACAGAGCATCCTCCAGATCTCATTTCTTGAGTGGTTGAGTGTAAACACGTAAGGATTGAGTGTATACACGTGAGGTGAGTATTTTTTTGTTGTAAGAATCTGTTGATTCTCTCTCTGTGTACTCTATTTGATTATAATGAAATTTTGAAACCAACCCTACAGTGGATGTAAGCTCAGTTGAGCTGAACCACTTAAATATCGATGTTCTGTGTTGTCATTATTGTTTTTACTTCTCTTAGTTGCTACCGCTGCATTTGATTTCATATCTGTGTTGTTTGTTTATTGGTTTATTCTCAACAACAACAGTCCCCATCTCCTTGAACTTGTCTATAATAGGCATCCTAAAAGTTTGACATAGTAGTAAACAACTTCACATCAGCAAGATCAAAGCAATCATGAGAGGAGCACAACGTGAATTCTGAATCAAATTTATTAAGTAACTACACATCCCATCAGAAACTAAATTAATTGTGATCAACCAAGTGCTGAACACATAAGAGCCTACTATTAATGAAGATCGAAATAGTAATGTTTATTTTATAACTAGTATTGTTTGAATACATTGACCTGCTTATAGGAATGATAAGATCTTATCAAAAGCGCGTATGGGCACAACTCTAGTAAACAGGAAGTCTATAAAAGTATATGCCCAACAACTGAGAAGAAAAAAAAAAACAAATTCTTCTAAATATAGAAAGCTAGATAATGTTTTGGAATGCCATACAAAATTGCCTATTGTGAAAGGAAAGGAATTACCAATCTTAATATTAAAACATAAATTTTCTCCCAGCAGTCACTCATTGTGTTTTTTAATCCCGAAAAAAAAAAGATCAAATTAAATTTTTATAGGTCAAAGTTGGATTGTATAAAGGCAATCCAGCTACTTTATCATTGTCTATCTTGGAATTGCCTGGACATTTGTAACTTAGAAATTATATTTTTCCCACTTTGACATACCTCATGAAAGCTCTTTGTTACTTTTATTATTTTTAGCATTATGTTTATTGCTTCCATTGTAATGAAATTTTCTACTTATAAAAAGAGAACAATAAATATTGAAATGAAAATTTTTCTTTTTTAAATTCAACGTGTTGTAAGAGACAATGATGCTCCACTGAATTTCTAACCAGATAACTAATAACGCCCAGGCTGGCCTGAAAGCAGTTCACACAATAACACATCCCCTCATCCAACGTAAAACGTGCACGCTTAATTATGCATCTTATCAATGAAAAAAGAAATAAATTTTGAAACATGAACCAGAATTCATATATGTGAACCAGAGAACTGGTTTCCACAGAGACTACAGGCTGGGTGAGTTGAGAATGGAAGTAGTTAAGCAGTGAGAGATAGAGAGAGAGAGAGAGAGAGAGAGAGAGTGGGAGATCTGCAGTAAAAAGGAAACATAAAGACTGAGTCACACCTAAATGGACTTTTGGGATCTCGTTGAGCAATTTCAGCAGCATAATTTCAGCAGCATCAAGGGATTCAAAGAAGCTGGGACCATCCCACCATGGACAAATGCTTTTATTCATTCTTGTTTTCAAGTTTGCACCAATCAGGCCAGAAATTGGCAGGAACTAGACATCTGCAAGAAAGGTTTTAGTGCAGCAGGCAAGTCTTTAAATTCCCATGCAACCACAACACTACATTTGTTCAAAATATGCACAACAACATTTGTGCGGAGAGACTCAAAACTAGATATGAAGTGATTTTCTAGCACAATGTTTTTTTTCAAGTAAATAGGGATTTGATTCATGCAAGTAAACAGGCATAGCCCAAGTATACAGGAAGTATACAAGTGGAAACACCTAAACATAAGCTAGGGACTAGGAGCTAGGAAAGTCTGTAAGAAAATCATTTAGATTATCCCCATTCAATACAGGAACTTTCACCCAAAGAAAGTACGAAAGAAAAAAAAAACTCCCTAAATTCTCCTAACAAGCATTCTCTATCATCTTCCATATATCTGCAATAGATCCTTTCCAACAAGCCAAGAGATACACCACCCTCTTGGGCATCACCCAAGCAATACCCTACACGGTGAAAATCTCATCACAAAAAGTCTTTGCCATCTCACAATGCAAAACAAATGATCAACTGACCCCCCATCTTTCTTGAACAAATAACACCAGTCTAAGCAAATTATACCATACTTTCTCAAACTATCCATTGTCAGAATCTTCCCAAGACACCCCAACCAGCAGAAAAAAAGCAACTTTACTCGGCGCCTTGGATCTCGAAGTACACTTCCAAGGGAATTGGTTGACACAATGACATGTCAGCTTTTTATAATAAGAGCTGACAGAAAAAATGGAAGTTCCAGCATGCTGCCACAACTATCTGTCCAGCCTTCCCTGCATAATTTTCTTATCATACAGCCTGTTGAAAAAAACTGTAACAACCGGCACTTCCCAATCAGGAACGTCTCTAATAAATCTCACATTCCATTGGGGATATTATTAGAAAAAAATTTCAGAATCAGCCATAGTGATTTCTTTCCATCCTAAAACGAGAAGGAAAGGCATTCTTAAGAGCCAAGTTCCCACACCAAATATCCACTACAAAAAAATGTATTTTTTCCGGCGATTTTATAGGCGCCAATAATAAGTTCGCTGGGTAAGGTTTATATTTGCGGCGAATTTGACACCGCTGCAAAATTATAACGTATCGGTGACTATTGGATTTATTGCAGCGATTTTATTAATTATTGTGGCGAATTAATTCGCCGCAATGTAGCATACACTTTTTACGGCGACTTAATTCGCCGTTATTTCAATATTTTTCCAAACTTTATACTTTTGCAGCAAATATTTTCGCCGCAAAAGACCTTTTAATGAACCCGCGCGAAACCTCAGCCCTCTTATGCTTTTCATTTCCCCCAATCCACCATTTCCCTCTTATTTTCCCGCACTCAGCATTTTCCCTCCCTCCCACGAAAACCTTGGTCTGCGAAGAGTGTTACGGGAATCGGTGCCGGATTCATCACCGATTTCGAGGTTCATCGGTACAGAAACCCACCGGTGACGTAGGGGTGCCACCAGCTCACCGGCGATACCCTAAAATCCCTCTGCACGTGGAACTCTGCTTCTCATTCTCGAGGTTTTTAGGTAACCAAATGTTTCTCTCAATTATTTCATTAGAAACGACGATTTATAGTAGAAAATACTTGTTTTTTGTTTCCTAATCACAAAGAGTACCTCTGTTTCGCAGCTTGGCCGAGACATTGGATTTTGAGGAATTCGGGACTGAATTTGGGTATCGCTCCCCCATCTGCGGCTTCTGTAGATCAACGCTCTGCTGCTTCGATCTTGTGGTGAAACATCTACCTAATTTTTAACACTCAATCCCGTGGGGATAAGTTAGGGTTTTTGATTTAATGCATATAAACATGCTTTAAGGTTGGGGTTTTGCTTAAACACTATTCTAATGTTCAATTATCTTTTTTATTCTATTGTTGGATGGTTTAAACAGATACTAACAGTTGGTTGAGGAAGGATCACCAAAAACATGTTTATGTAAGATCTAATTCATGGCACACCCTAACCAAGTTTAGGAACAGTAAAGTGCAGTAGAAACAGCGTTAAGTGTTAAGTGTATGGGACTTAAAACTACCGTCCTACCAATCAAATTGACAAGCTAGCAGTTTATACTTAAACTTTACATTTAAAGGATATAATTGGTATCTATTGACTGACTTAATGTTATCTAATCTCAGTTAAATACAAACCAATGAATGTTTCACCGATAACAAGTTGTTTGATTAATTACTCTTAACGCTTTTGGTTCCATGCTACTTCACCAAAAGAAGTGAGGATTAATGATTAGTGTGATCCCTCACCAATGGAAGTACATACCATACATCACAGATTTTTCACTTCACCAAGCACAAATCAAGTACATAATAACTCTAGACATTTGGCATTTGAGGCAGTGAAACTCAGTGTAACAACACTTAAGATTCACCTCCTCAAGTGCCAGATATGAAAATCTATTGAATAGCATCGCTCTCTCAGGGCAAGTCAATTGCTATCCAGCTTCTCTTAAATTTGTCAACTATAAGATTATAACCATATTCATGCACAAGATAGATTCAGAGAATCATACACTAATGGAAGTAGAATCCAATCCTAATGGAGATGGAGATTATCATTGAGTCTGCAGTAGGAAAGATGCACAACTATCAAGTACAACGGGTAGCTTGCGTCTGGTAGCAAAGATCAATATTTGCAGCGAAAATCTTGTTTGTGTTTAACTTTTTGGTTACTACCTAAGAATTCTAACTCCTCTAAGAGGAATATATAAGCTTCCACAATCTTACGCAGCCTAATTTACGTCCAAAATCAGAAAAGAAGCTTAAAACACGCAAAAAAATAAAGAAAGGGTTATACCTGACACTGCAATTGGGTCTTGACCACATCGAGCGGTTGTAGTGTTGTGCAGTTGTAGTGCTTCTACGTTGGACTGATGTGCAGTTTTTGATAAGTATAACGTTGCCTTGTGTGTGCAGTTGTAGTGTTGAGCAGTTGTAGTGCTTCTACTCCATTTCTATTTATTTATTTTTTAACGGAGGGTTATCCAAAACGTTTTTGTGTGGGCCTGTTGGGATTAATCTTTCCCTTCTCTTGCCTGGGCCTTTGCCCTACATCGATTTGTTGGACCTATAATAATAGTTGGATCGACAATATTTTCATACAATGTTATTTTTTATAATATTTTCATACAATGTTATTTTTTATTTTATTTTAATGTTCGATTTAGATTGAGAAATAAGATGAAATAAGTTATAATAAATTTAATTTCTTTTTAATATTATTATTATTTAAAAATTTAAAAAAATTGAATTGAAATTTAAAAAATATATTAAAATTTAAAAAATTTATACTGAGATTTATATTTTGTATCAGAATTTAAAAAAGTGTAATGCTGAATTTAAGATGAGTTGAGACGAATTCGTCTCATCTATGAATCCAAACCGGTCCTAAAAATCTTATAATTTGGAATAATTCTTAATGATATGACAGATTGAAGTGATTCATATATTAACCACTTCACACATATCATATGTTAAAAAGCATGCTTGACTATAAATAATAATTTTTTTTTTTATCTTTAATTATATTTACTAGAGTCTCACTCGTAAAGATAAGATACCCAACAACAAAGCATGATTCTTTCTCCCAAAGTTGACTAGGTGCAGACAACATATAATGAACAAAATAGGCCATCAAATTAAAGTAGGGAACAAGTGAGTTATCGTCTTTGAAGACGTTTGGAATGACTAAAGGCGGATTTCCCAAAACTGGGGGCTTTTACAGTGACCTATCAAGACATGGGAGGACAACATGTCCTGCCATGGGAGGACAACATGTCCCCCGGAATTGGTATACCCTTCACATGCAATGTATTTTCATGTTAGGTGCTTTATTTGCTTTTAATAATTAATAAAATATAATTGCTGTCAGGGGATGTAGCTCAGATGGTAGAGCGCTCGCTTAGCATGCGAGAGGTACGGGGATCGATACCCCGCTTCTCCACACTTATCTCTTTTTGTTGGTTTTTAGTTATTTTCTTATGAGGCAAACTCCCTTTCCACTGGAGTTTCTGTCACTTTACTTCTTCTCCTTACCCACGTAAGTTTGTGTACGTCTATTTTGTATGTCCTCTCACAAGATTTCCTCCACCGTACAGCTACTAACATCATAATCTCTTGGCCATGAACTTGATATATATATATATATATATATATATATATATAAATGCATATAGGGAGTTATTTATGATAATTCAGAGGAGCTGTTGCATACAGATGGAATGCTTACGGCTTAGTCCTCACTCTCTTTCACATACTACAGCAAATCTGAATTTTAGTGACGGTTTAAAATTTGTGACAGTTTCTAAACTATCACTAAAATCCACTTTCTGTGATGGTTTGTTGGAACCATCCCTAAAGACATGCTGATTTTTTTGCATTTGGACATAGACGATATTACATTTGAATGTAACAATGATGTTCGAACGATTTTACATTTGGATCATCACTAAAGATATGCGCTAACTTTAATTTAAAAAAAAAAAATACTATAATGCTACTTTGATACTTTTTTGTATTTTAATACATTAAAATGTTTTTCTTTTACTTAATAGTGAATGAATTAATTATTAGTCTATTGATATTTTTTAATTTTTGAAAATATTTTAAAATGGTTAAAATATGAATAAAAAATATATAAATAAATTAAAATCAGATTTTACTCTAGCGGGGCCCTATTAATATTAAAGAGAATTAGAAAATATTGAATTAAAAAATATTTTAATTTAAGAAAGATATGAAGCGTAGTAATTTAAAATTAAATCTAGACAAACTAATATTAAAGAAAATTGAGAATAGAAATTTAAAAGCAATATATACATTACATGATAATATGATCTAGTACATAAAATAAAAATGAAATAAGTAAAGATATAAATAAAACCAACAACTACAGATTGTCTTTCAATGCCCTAAAATCTTTAGTGTTGTGCTGAAATTGGCACTCCCCACTCTTCTGTCAGTCTTTTGTAAGCATCTTGCAATCTTTGAGTCACAGGCCCAACTTGTCCATCACCAATGATGCGGCCATCAATCTTTACCACCTGGAAAAGGTAATTTCATCTATGCATTATTTATCACCAAGACAAGAACATTATAACATCGAGAGGACACTGAAGAAAACTAACAAGTCTTCTATCTGTTGTTTCTGCCAGTCAAATTCTTCATAGGGCATCAATTGATTGGGACCATGTCGCTTTGTAATCCCTTCTAATGTATATTATTTTGGTTTATTGTTTGGCTTTGTAACTTGGATAGTAAAAATAGACTATGTCGCCCCCAGCACAACTAAGAGGCAAGTCTATCTTCGGTAACGTAATTGCTATGACTTTCAGGGTTTAAAAATAAAATTTCAAGGTTCAACAATGAAATAAGATATATAGTCAAACTAATGTAACATCAGTCCAAATTGTTTCACTCACTATGTGATTGGCCCCACAACATTTAGTATTCAAATTATTAATTTATGGGGAAAAAATTATTAATTTTGGATTTCGATTGGGAGCAAAATTGGTTCATTATCAAACACACTATAATATATATATAGGAGGATGGTGGATGCAGGGTATTTCAGCCACGAAAACCTTGTTCTTTTGATCTACATGTTTTAGTTTGTTTGTTTAGATCTGAGAAATTTCACTCCATTCTTTACATCTAGATGTTTTAGCTTGTGTTTTTGCAAATAAGGCACATCTTTATGAGAAAATATGAGGGAGTTTTATTTTTTTTTATCTTTTTTAGCTTTTCCTTGAATTCTCATT
Organism: Platycarya longipes; assembly: GCA_036559045.1. Taxonomy (NCBI): domain Eukaryota; kingdom Viridiplantae; phylum Streptophyta; class Magnoliopsida; order Fagales; family Juglandaceae; genus Platycarya; species Platycarya longipes. Next base: position 49,714,261 of record CM071802.1, read on the forward strand.
TAGCCTGTGTTTAGCAAGAATTACTTCTTGTCGTGCTACTGCTACTGCTACTGCTGCATGTGGGTATCTATTTATCTTTTTTTTTTTTGCAAGGACGATGCTACATATTATTTAAAAAATTGGACTCATTTACTGTACACGCAATAAACAAATAGGAAAATTCCAACTTTAGATTTTAATTAATTAATATAACCTTATTTATAAATCAATAACTCTAAAAATCTATAAAAAATTATTTTATTTTTTCTATAAAATATGAGCATTTCAATGAGAATTGTAATGTAGTCCACCATATATAAAGTGTGTTTTTTATACATTTATATATGTATGTGTAAAGGAAAGAAATGCCTAAAGGTGATGAAGACAGGTTTTGAAAATATTGTTTCTTTTTGTTTAGTTTGTTTTTCCCTTTTATATGGGGTTAGTATCGTGGGGTTGTTGTAGTTGGTGCTTTGCTTGAACATTCTAGAATTTGTTTTTTAGATCTGGACTTTTTTTTTAGCGCCTAACTTACGAAGTGCTCTTTTAGGAAGATTTTGTTTGTTCATAGCTAGTCCTAGCATCAATAGCTGATAGTTTTTGTCTGAACTAACTATAACCATTTTTGTTGTGCCCCTGAAAAGTTAAGTACGTAAATGTGTAACTAGCTATCCAATTACTAAGGAATGAGATATTAATTGTGAAACTGGAAAAATATCTCGCTTTGTGGCACAATGGTTTTATAAGCTTCTTAGCAACTATATATATAGTTTGCTTGTAACAATCTGAGACAAATTTGAGACATAAAGTGGAGGTGTCTTAAGTGATCTATATGAGAACCCCTCATTCCAACTCTGCTAAAAATGCTTGGAGAATGTTTGAGTCATCCTCCTTCCACTTCCACTTTGGTTCCACATCTAGTACATCAGCTTTCCATTTATGAGAGAAGTGTCCACCTAATTTGCAAAATATTTTCATCCCTATACACGACTTATACTCCATCTACCGAAAAGGAATTTTTCTACAATTGACTTATTTTTTGGATTCTTCTTCTTAGATGGATAAAAGCTGGATGCATCTGAGAGATAGACTTGGGTCACTTGCCTATGCTGAAGGTGTTAGAAATTTCCTCACAATAGCACGAAACCATTCCATCGGAAGTGATCGCATTCGGTGTCCTTGCCTTAGATGTTTGAATAATCTCCACTTATCTATATTTGAGGTGGAGTCTCACTTGTTCATAAAAGGAATAAATCCAAACTACACTCAATGGATATTTCATGGAGAGGAGGAAACACTCCCAGTCATTGATGACGATATATTAGATGATCCTGGGATTGGAGTGGAGGACAGGTTCATTGATGACATGGATCATATGTTAGATGACATACGGGCAGGTACATACGAGGCATGTCCCGAAGACAACACTACATCCCCCACCCAGCAATCAAGACAACAACTCAATCCAAACTCAACATTTGAGCAACTGCTCGAGGATGCTCGACGTCCTCTATTCGAAGGTTGCACAAAGTTCTCAAAGCTCTCCTTCATTGTCAAGTTGTTACACATCAAAACAATTGGTGGATGGTCAATCAAGTCTTTCGATATGCTCCTAAGCCTTCTACGATCCGCCTTTCCTGATGTTTCATTGCCACAATCATATCAGGAGGCACGGTCTTTGGAGAAAGGTTTGGGTTTCAAGTACCAGAAAATCCATGCATGCCCTAACGACTGTGTCTTATTCTGGAAGGACAATGTTAATCTTAATGAGTGCCCCATCTGCGGTGCTTCACGTTGGGTACCAAATACCCACGGTTCACGAGTCATCCCCCAAAAAGTTCTGCGACATTTTCCTTTGAAGCCAAGATTGCAGCGTCTATTTATGTCAGACAAGATAGCAGATGATATGAGATGGCATAAGGAGCAGCGGGTGACTGGGGAGAATAATATTATGAGACATCCTGCCGACTCTAAGTCTTGGAAGACATTTGACCAAAATCATACTTGGTTTGCACGGGATGCCCGCAACGTTAGGCTTGGCTTGGCCAGCGACGGCTTCAATCCCTTTAACAATATGGCTAAACCGTATAGTATTTGGCCGGTGATTCTTGTCCCATATAATTTGCCGCCATGGTTATATATGAAAGACCAATTCTTCATGACATCTCTCATTATCCCTGGTCCAAAATCGCCGGGGAATGATATTGATGTTTACTTGCAACCGTTGATTGATGAGTTACTTGAATTGTGGGAAGAAGGTCTACCTACATATGATGCTTCCACTAAGGAAATGTTCGTGCTTCATGCTGCCTTATTGTGGACAATCAATGATTTTCCTGCTTATAGTAATCTTTCAAGTTGGTCAACAAAAGGGAAATTGGCTTGTCCCTCATGCAATACTAGCAATGATTCCTTATGGTTGAAGTATGGTAGAAAACAATGTTATATGGGACATCGACGTTTTTTACCAACCGATCACATTTGGCGATCTAGAAAAGCATTGTTCAACGGTAGAGAGGATCATCGCATGCCACCAAATTTAGTTGATGGAGCGTTACTTTTGACTCAATTACAAATGTTTGGAGATGTTCAATTTGGTAAGTCTGGTAGGAAGAGAAAACGGACTGCAGAGGAGTTAAACTGGACTAAGAAGAGTATCTTCTTCAACCTACCTTATTGGTCAACATTACGGCTGAGACATAATCTTGATGTCATGCATGTTGAGAAGAATATTGCTGATAACATTTTGGGCACATTAATGAACATTCCAGGCAAAACTAAGGATAATATAAATTCCCGTCGTGACCTAGAAATCATGGGTTTCAGAAAAGAATTACATCTAAAGCAGATCAATGAACGTGTTACAATGCCACCTTCATTATACACGTTACATGGGGATGAAAGGAATAAATTTTGCGAGTGGCTTGCTGAGGTGAAATTTCCAGATGGGTTTGCCTCCAACATCACGCATTGTGTGTCTATAAAGGATTGTAAAATTTCTGGTCTCAAAAGCCATGACTGTCATGTTTTCTTGCAAAGATTACTGCCTATTGCTGTGGGAGGGCTCTTACGGAGTGATATTGGTTTGGCTCTGATTGAGTTTAGCAGTTTCTTCAAAGAGTTGTGCGCCCGAACTCTGGATGTCAACCGCCTTTCACAACTTCAACATGATATAGTCACTGTTCTATGCAAACTAGAAATGATATTCCCTCCATCTTTTTTTGATGTTATGGTCCACTTAGCTGTCCATTTACCCCATGAGGCCATGCTTGGAGGTCCAGTTCAATATAGGTGGATGTATCCGTTTGAGAGATATTTGGGTAAGTTCAAGCGGTATGTTAAAAATAAAGCCCGGCCGGAAGGTTCAATAGCAGAAGCCTATATCCACAGAGAGTGTTTGACATTTTGTTCGATGTATCTCCAAGATGTTGAGACAAAGTTTAATCGTCCGGAGCGCAACATTGATGCAGGCAGAGAAGAAAATGTTGATGAATTCATAATTTTTTCTCAAAAACTTCGTCCTTTGGGCATGGCTACTAATGTGCAATTAGAAGATAAATTTCATAGCTCAGCCATATGGTATGTGCTTAACAACTGCGATGAGATTGGAAGCTATATAGAGTAAGTAATCCCAACTTCCTTATGGATATGATTGGTGACTTGAGACAATCCATGATACTTCTATGCTACGAATTTGTTATTATTTAATTGTTTGCCTGATTGTATTCTCCAAATATAGGGAGCACTACGACAAATGCAAGATGTCAAACCCAAATGCTATTGAGAGCACGCACCGAACTGAGTTCCCAACTTGGTTCATGCAACGTGTAAGTTTTCCCTAGTTTGTTCTGTCTACGTAGAATGAATTTGACCCTGGGGTCAATCAAATTTGCTTCCACTATTGCTTGATGGTTTCAACACAATTTAATGTTGTAGGTCCAGGAGGAGCGTAGTAGAAACCTACTCAGTGTGTCTGATGATTTGTATGCGTTATCTTACGGTCCTGACCGTTGGGTTACCTCATATGCTGCATGTATTATCAACGGTAAACGGTTCCATACCAAGCAGCGTGAGCTTCGCCGAAGATCACAAAATTCAGGAGCAGTGGTAACTGGTGATGAAGTTACTAATAACGTTGACTTTTATGGTATTATCAATGATATTGTGAAGTTACGTTATATGGGTGGTCGAAGAGTATATTTGTTCAGTTGTTCTTGGTTTGATGTTGGAGATAAGAAACGGGGAGTCCGAGTAGACGATCACATGACTAGTGTCAACATGGACAGGACTTGGTATAAGGACGAACCGTTTGTGTTGGCATGCCAAGCTTCTCAGTGTTTTTACATTAGAGATTTGAGGGCGAAGGGGAACTGGTTTGTTGTGCAAAGGTATGATAATAGGAATGTCTATGATGTTCCAACAGTGCCGAGGGCTTCAGACGATATTGATGATTCATCAAGCGACGATGATGCCTATCAAGAAAATGAGCAATCATCTGATTATCTACTTTTGCATTGCGACGCATGCCCAGTGTCAGGATCTCTTAGTAGGACTGATATAGAACCTACCCATATTGCTACACATGAGATCTAGGCGCCTCTTGGCGATGGAGGAGGGTTGGATGACTTCATTGATGACGGTCTGGTTCCATCTGCTTCTGGAGATGCTTATGATGATGAGGACAACTCAGATGATGACGACCTATCCATCAGTGAAGAGTCGGAGCCAGAATAGGCAACTTAAGAGGGATCTAACATACAAAATCATACTTATTTATGTATGCACTTAAACATATAAGCGTATGTATGATTTAATTTACCGACCTATGGTTATATCGACTTATGCATGATTGACCATGACTTCTATACAATACTTAAGAGTATTGCATTCAAAGTGCATAAAATTATCATGTCATGTATTATTTTAATTACACTCCATGTGTTGGATTTAATTCCTTTAAATAGTGTCACTCAGATTAAGATTTTTCTTTTTGTTTCATCTCAGGTGATCGGATAAAAGACAGTTAGAACTTCAAAGTGCATCCCCATTAGGAGGTCATGCGGAGCATCAACGGTCCAGGTATTACTTTTTCCACATCCATAACATTGTTGCTATGTTATACATGATTAACGGAATCTTCAACATTGTATGTCTTTTACATATAGGTGACCAGATGGGGGACGGTGTCCGTGGTCGGCCCCGCAGACGAGGCCGAGGTTTTCCAAGTTGGGTTCGTCCCAGATCTTGCGCCAAGCAGCCACGTGGCTGCCCAATAGGTGACTCTGAACAAGGGCCAGGATTGGCTCTGACTGATGAGGTCGGGTTAAATGACTCCACCCAGCCTCCGAGTCAATTATTTGAGCTCCCGTGTGCGGACCCAGTTCAAGAGGCTGAGCCAAATAGTGAACCAGTTCAAGAGGCTGAGCTCCCGATCGGTATAGTCCACATATCTAATATTTTCAATATTAAACAAAGTTTAATATGGTTGATGCATGGTCCAGGACAATTTATTTATTGACATTCTCTCATTCAAGTGAGGAGGTCCCAACGAACACACAAGAACCAGTGGCTGATAGCGGGCATTTACAAGGTATAGTCCACATATCCAATATTGTCATCCTTAAACAAAGTTTAATATGATTGGTGTCTTTTTCTTGCTTACATGCATTTAGGTCTTTGAAAATTAATTTATTGTCATTCTCTCATTCAGGTGAGGAGGTCCTAGCAGCAAACATGCGAGAAGAAGTGGCTAATAGCGGGCCAATTGGTATAGTTCACATATCCAGACTTTTTTGTATTAAACAAAGTTTAATATGATTAGTGTCTTCTTTTCACTTAAACTCATTTCGGCATTTGAATATTAATTTATTGCCACCACACCATTCAGGTGAGGAGGTCCCAGCAAACACACCTTCGACCCAGCCTGAGACGTCGCGGCGTGGACGCGGGCCTGCGAAGTTAACTGAGTTTGAGAAACTGCGCAAGCATGGTAGGGTGCTCCTAAAGATAAATCCTGGGGAAACAGCTCCGTACTGTGAGAATGCATCCATGTTTACTGCTCGTATAACATGGATAGTTAAACAACATTGTGATATGAGCTACCCATGATGGAATGATGTACCCCAACCAATGAAGGATCAGTTAATCGACCGGATTCGGGTAAGACTTTTATGACATTGGCAGTACTATTAGTTTTAATCCTTGGAAATGATGGATTTGGTGATTGCCTATAACGGTATTATTTCGACGTGCAGGGTGATTTTGAATTAGAATGGGAACTAGAGAACCATCGCCTGGCAGTGACTAAACAACTAAGGAAGCGCTTTAATGCATTCCACCACGAGCTGCATAAGATCTATACCTCATTTCCAAACAACGATGAAGCTTTGGCGGTTGGGTGTAGTCTGGTCACCCCCATGGTCTGGGTCAAGCTCTGCATGAGATGGAGCAGCGAGCACTTCAAAGTATATGCCTTGTTATTTTCTTCAATCCAAACCGGCAATGTATTTGAACAAAATGCTAAGTATCTAAGTTTTTGGTGTATTATAACATTGATTGTTTTTCATAATTTATATTTGCCATGCCAGAAAATATCAGAGCAGAATCGAGAGAACAGAAAAAAGCAAAAAATAAACCACACATCCGGTCGTAAATCATTTGTTAGGAAATTGGCAGAGAAGGTATAAGCTCTAAGCTCTAAACATGAAGGTTTCCCTATTTGCAGCGATACACACAACTTCCTATGTCACTTAATTTACATAACAAGTAGAGGGAATAATGATATTTTTCTTTCCTTATTTCACTCAAAGCGTTTAGAGTCCAAATGAAGTGACTAGTAGGTTTGACCTTTTTTATTTGCTTGAACATGTACATTTATAATACACATTGTGAACACATGTAGCGTGATGACGGGAAAACTATGGTGGACTTCTATAAGGCTACCCACTGGTCCGTGAAGAAAGATTCTTTTGTCACAGAAGCTACTGAAGAAAATTATGTGAGTAACATTCTCGAACATTATCAAACACTTTTATTTGCCGTTTTTTCAAGCTGGTTCTGTAAGTATGATTAATGTAATTTTTTGAATACTCTAGATTGTAAGTAATCTGTTCATTATCTTACATTGCAGAATAAAATGGTTGAACAACTCCAGATTCTAGAACCGGAGCAACGAACAAATGAAGTAGCCGCGGGGGTATTTAGGGAAGTACTTGGTCATAGACCTGGTTACGCAAGAGGACTGGGAGAGATGGTGATCCCAGAGTCTACAAGGCAGCGTCACCAGGCTAGGGAGAAAGAGTACTTGGCTTCAATTGAGAAGCATAAGCAGGTAGCTGAAGCTTCCACCCGTGAGTTGGAGAATGTTAAGGCGAAGTTGGCTGCTATAGAGCAGAGACAAGAGGAAACCGACCGACTGATGCGAGAGTTGTTGGAGCAGCGTTCGTCCATCGCTGCGTCTCATCAAGAGACGCAGTGAGCTGATGTTCAAGAAATAAGCATATTTTGTGGGAAATTTTTTGTGAGGTCTTTGGGTGTATTTTTTGTGTAGTTCTGATATACTATTGACAATAGACAGTTATATATATATATATATATATATATCTCTATATATACAACAATGAGAGGCTAGGACTGATATATTTTTTGTGGGAGCGACGATGGTTATAAGAAGCAGTTTTGGGGCCATTCCCAGGAGTATTGTCTCAGTAGAAGGTAATATCAGAAATATAAGTATCTAAGTTTTGCACATGTTTTCTATGGTATTCCAATTTTTCGAGTGTTTGAATCTAAGTTTTCTGTTTTGTAGTTTGATGAGATTTTTAAGGGGATAATTCTACTACTTATCTTGTTGGAGATTCAGGTACGTGGTGGATGTTAGTTTGGGACTTTTCTATAGAAGTAAGTTTCCAAACCAGACTATTTTAGATTTCAAGCACTTTTTATATTTTTTGTGTATGTGCATGCTTCTTTGTTGGTTTTTGTGTCGAAAAATCATATGTACACTCATTTTTATGCATTCTTTTGTGCACTTTATCAATATAATAAGCTTTAGAGTTCATATAATTAATTTATGCATTATTTAGTTTTAACACCGTATAGAATTTATCCATCAAATTGAAAGAACTGTTGGGAGCAAAACATTCCAATTCTGAAGGAGCCATTTCATATAAATTACATGATATATATAAATTAAATAATTTCAGCTTAGCCAATAGAAAAAAAAAAAGCCAAAAAGAGATATTTCTATGTATATTAAGATTTTAGAAAGTTTTGAAAACATTAATCACATATTTTCTTTGCCCTCTTTATATTGTTATCAAATAGAGTATTTCGATCTATTCTTGTGTTTGAAAGATGGACTCAAAATGTAGATGGTCTGGACTGTTTTGATGGTAGTATGGACTGTTTTGATGGTGGTATGGACTGTTTTGATGGTGGTATAGACTTTTCAAGTCATATTTAAACGGTTCAAAATGTAGATGGTCTAGACTACTTTGATGGTGGTATGGACTGCTTTGATGGTGGTATCTATTGATGTAGGTGGTGCGAGATACTGTGCGATTGAATCTCTTCGACTAATGGGGTTCATTGGAGTTGATCTTCTATCCAATAGTTCGACAACTTCAATCATAAATGTGCCGTTGCTGCTAGACACATTATTGCAGGTATTGTTTTCCTCATCTAATGACAAAGTTTGTGAATATGCCTTTAAATTTAAACAAATGACAGTGAAGAGCAAACATAAAGGCAGTAGATATTCTTATAGATCTTCAACCATGTTGATCACCTGTTCAGAATGCTATATGACCACATAATTAGATTAGGTAGATATATAAACAAAATATATATTCAAGTGTTAAGAAACATTTGCTGCACAAATGGCAGCCTAAATGAACATACTGTACAACCCATTAGTTTTAGTTCATAATCATATGTTTATTTGTCAAGGTTAATGTCCAAATCCCTCGCTGAAGTTCTTGTAATAAATCAGGTGTGCATGGCTTGAACATGTAGCTAGTGTTTCCTAGGATACCGTAATACATCTATCAAAATATATGACCCTTGTAAGCATTGTGATCAGCCCAAATCTGGAAAACAAACACTACAACTTTTCATTAATCCGGTCGTACATGTTAGTTTATTATCCATGACCTCATGATCATAGCTCTCCATCTGTACTAAGCAGAATGACGATGTTGTTACAGGTAATTGTGTACTGGTCATCTCCAGAATATCTTTCTGAAAATGTCATTTACTAATCTTATTTGACATCCCTAGGTCCTCTTCATCTATCGATCTAATCCACCATGTGCAGAAGACTACTACAAAACAAGAGGTGCATACATTCTTTTTAAGTGCATGGAGTTTCTGGGCTATTCAATTAAGGTAACATATTGGCAAAACACGCTGATTATGAGTCTGATTGTATGCTAATGTTGGATAATCTGCAACTAGTCACCTCACAAGCTGATGTCCAGATTTGAAATTTTGATTTTAGAAGTGACCAGGCTTAATACAAATTTATTTCAAATGAAGGTTCTATAACATATGTTAGTGGGCTTATAAGTTATCCACATGCATGGGTTGAAATGTTGATGAGTTGGTTGTATGGGGGGATTTAGTACCTAAGTCTAAGCTACTATCATTGTTTGGGTTGAGAAGATTTCTTGTGATCCTTAATGCATTTTAATGAATTCTTTCTTGTTGTAAGAAAAAAATAAAAATAAAAATGTGTACTGGATTTTATAGTTCCAATACTTATTTTGGGTATTACTTTCTCAATAGCTATTAGATCAATTCTATTTTGATATTAATTCAATTCTTTATCATTTTTTTTTTGAGTATTTTATCAAGTAGATGCCTAAGATAAGTAGATGTGGATGATTTATAGCTTTTGCACCTTGTATATTTGAATGGAAGAAAATCTGTTTACAATTAATCTCCATTGACGACAGAAAACTTTATTCTTCTTATTCTTATATAAGAATAAAGTTTTCTCATGTTATGTTTTGAAACTGATTCACTTAATCATGATGCAGAGTACTATTGGAAAAATCTGTGGACAGAAGCAAGATGCACTGCAAAACACTACGTACTTGACCTTCTCACCTCAAGCAAGATGCGTTGGTGAAATAGCGGGCCGAGAAGATTTTAATATTAATATTTTATTGCCGCAAATACTAATGGCCTTGATTAAATGAAACATTAGTTCTCTTATGTAATATTTAATTGCCTCAATTAATGCACCCAGGCCAGTTATGTATTATTGGATGACTAGGATTTATAATTTCATATAGATGAAATTAAACTTAATCAAAAATTGAAAAGTATTAGATAATCAGTGTACTATTGGATGATTGGTATTTTTGGATGATTGGTGTTTTTATATTGGATGATTAGTATTTTTGGTTTAATCAAAAAATTAAAATTATTGCTTGTGTACATTACGTTGAAAATGTTGTTAACAAGCTCCAGGAAACCAGCTACCAAAACGCCCAGAAAATGCTGCAAAACCGAGACGCTGCAAAACCAAAACTGAAATGAACGTTCAATAAAAATGAGCCCAGGAAAATCGCTGCAAAATAGAAATAGCGGCGAAATAAATCGCCGCAAACATAATCAGAAAAGCTTTTTTGCGACGAATAAATAGTTTTAGCAGCGACACATTTTCGCTGCTAAATACTATTCACAGCGTTAGAAGCGTTATTTTCGAACCATTTCCAGCGCCTATTGTCATTATTAGCGGCGATATAGTTCGCTGCTAAAAGTCATATTTTTGCGGCGATTTTACTGTTTCGCCGCAAATGATTATAAGTAGCTTTTCGATACCGTCGAATAGCCGGCGCCCGTAAATCGCCGCAATAGAACTATTGCGGCGATTTTGATGTGTATTAGCGGCGAACTGATGCGCCGCAAATACTGCCTTTCCCTGTAGTGATCATGCCAAAAACGAATCCTATCTCCTCCATCAACCTTAAACAAAACATGATTAAGAAATTCTCCCCCAGCCATTCCAAATATATTTTCACAAACCCACACCATACACATATAAATCCCCTAAGCCCTCCTATATTTAGCATTGATAATATTTTTCCATAACACATCCCTCTCTAATTGATTTCTCCGAAGCCATTTCACAAGGGCTTTATTAAAAAGCCTCAAATTACGAATCTCAAATCCTCTACAAGCAATCAGTGAACATATTTTATCTCAACTTACTAAATGGAACTTCCTATCTTCCCCAAGGTCACCCCACAAAAAATTATGGAAGATTCTCTCAATTCCACTAGCCACCCCAACAGGCAAAGGAAAGAGGGAAAGAAAATACGTTGGGAAATTGGACAACATACTTTTAATAAGAGTAATTCTTCCCCTTTTGGACAAATAAATCATTTTCCAACTAGCCAATCTCCTCTCTATTTTCTCAATCACTTCATCCCAAATAGACAAAGATTTATAAGAGACACTGAGGGGAGGCCTAGATATCTCATGGGAAGAGATGAGATCCTACAACCCAAAATGTTTGCCAAATCCTTAGCACATTGTTAAAATCCTATCATCCATTTCTTGTTACAGCCCAAACATGGCACAATATATTACCAAATTAACATACTCTAGAGTCAAAAGCATTGTATATGGACTTGTCTTCCTCAAGATCATCATACATGTGAGATCCCAGATTTACATGTATTTTTACACGTTATTTTATTCTCGGTATTAATTATTTTAATGTATTTTAATAATATTATTAGTCGTATTTTATTTGTTTAAGATACTTATTTGAGTTATTAATTAGTTAATATTGAGTTACGTTGCTTTTCTTATTTATTTTAATGAGTTAATTATTTTAATGATTGGAATTTAATTCCTTTATTTTATTATGTGAATTTATTTGATCTGCCTTCGTTATATTAATTATTGTTTTATTTTTAATATTGTGCTTAGATTTAATTTATTTCTATTGGTGGGCTTTAAATCTCTTATTTTATTGATATTGAAATTATAGTATTTAAAGTCAGTTTTTGTTTAATTTATTATGCTTTTTCTAGTAGTCTTCTTTTTCTTCTTTTTCTTTTTCTTTTTCTTTTCTTTGCTTTTTCTTCTTTCTTCTTTCTTTTTCTTTTTCTTCTTCTCTTCCTCTGCTTCCCAGACCCGTGGCCCGCGTACCCCTCGCCCTCTCCCTCTCGCCGTTCCTTCTCTCATCAGCCCCAGGGCCGCCGCCAGCCACCCACCGGCGACACCGCCCAGCCCAACCTCACCCCCACATGCCGACGAGTTCAACGGCACCGGTGGTGTCCCCTCCGGCCACCCCATCACCCTTCCACGGCCACAAACCCGAAATGGGTATTTTTGCTTCCCTTGCATTTTCCGGCCACCGCCGGCCACCCCTTGGCCTCCGACCACCACCACTAGACTCCCCACCCTCCGGCGAGCATAACCCACCGTTGGTAGCCACCCATCACCGCCGGTTATCCCCTCTACCCGAAATGGGTCTTAAACGGGTCGTTTTTCACCGCGCCACCGTCCGGCCACCGTAGGCCTCACCACCACCACAAAAAGACTCCCCTCGCCCAGCCGGTCATCCTCCTAGCTCAGTTTCCCCAACCGTTGCCTCACCTTCCCGGTACAACCTCAAACCCGAAAATGGGTTTTCATCCATTTTGACCCCGATCCGCCACCTTCCGGTGGTTGTGCCGCCACACCACCACTTCCATGAGATTCCCCACCCTTCAAAGGGTACCTCCCTAAATTTTGGTGTCAAACCGAGCATTTTAACCTAGCGTACATGTGACCACTACAAACGTTGCAGATGGGCGTTGTTCGAGGATTTACGCTTTTAACCGCTGTAAGTACTTTCCAAACGAGCTTTAAGATTTAAATATATTTTTGGCATCAACAGTTATTGTATTTGATTATTGTTGCTATGTGTTGGTTGATGTTGTTATTTGTTGGTTGATTGGATTATTTAATTGTTGGATATTTGCTACATGGTTGTCTGTATTGTGTATTTACGCGCATGCTCATGAAAATATTTGAAAAATGGATTTTTGCATGATTTCGGATATTCATGTGTTGAGAATGGAAACTGGGATTTAAATTGAGTTTAATGGATTTTAATGGTTTTTGGCTGAGTCATAACGGGGATGGCGATACGTAACGCCCGTTGTGATCAGCCTGTGCGTGTGTGGATGACATAATGGGGACGGCGATACGTAACGCCCATTATGGTCATTGGGTGTGCATTTCATATCGGGGACGGCGATACGTAACGCCCGGTATGAAATGAGTGGGTGTGGATCGTAATGGGGACGGCGATACGTAACGCCCATTATGATTTCGGGTGTGTGTGAATCATATTGGGGACGGCGATACGTAACGCCCGGTATGATTGGTTTTGAAGATATTATTTTATGAAAAATGATAGGTGATTTTATTGGGATTTTATTGTGGATTAAATTGAGATTTTGACGAGTGTGGTTATTTCATCGACTTTGAGGAAGATGATTTTAAGCCTCATGCATATGGTAATTGTTGTGGCATTAATGTATTTCTATCTTTTAGTTTGGTTGGGTTGTACTTACCTGCGATGCCATCTTGGCGTCGTAGTTTTTTTGGATGCAGACTTTGGAGAGGCTGAGCCTGAGGAGACGGCTCCGCTATTGAGGTGTTATTATTATTAATTGATATCTCGGGAAATTTATTTTCCCTTTTTTTTAAATATGTATTTATTTAATTTATATTTTGGATGACTATATTAAAATCTCCTGATGGAGAGTTTTTATTAAATTGGTTTGTAAAATATTTCTAAAATTCTGGTATATAGATAATAATTTTATTATCCGCTGCGACCTATATTTTATGTATGTCACGTGTGCACACACGTTTGATACTTGTCGTTGGGATGTGTGACTCGTGTTGTCATCATCCTGACGCCTCGATTCCCGTGTTATTTTTAAGAGGAATTTGGAGGCGTCACAATACAGCTCTTTCAAATATTTCTCAAAAGAATAAAACTAAAATTAAAAGGCCAGAAGAGAGGTTTGGTTCAAAATTGCACACTATGTTTTTTTTTAAATAAGCAAAAATATTATATATATATATATATATATATATATTAATAGAAGTAACCAAGTACACAAGAATGTATACAAAAAAACACCTATCACATACTAGAGAGCTCCTAATGACCCCAAAAAGCCCGTGAAAAACTACCCACAATACATCAAGCCCAAGTAGGAATAAAACACAACTTTCAACCCCAACCCAATGTTTCTCCTACACTAAAACCCCAATCCCAACCCAATCTTCATAATGCCCGCCCTTTAGTCTTCCCTCGACTTGAGCTACTACCCAAAGTGTGGTTGTTGATTCCTCAAGAAAAACGTTCAAACTTCCTGCTTTTCTTAAACTTTGATTTAGAGTCACGCGAGTGACTCGCCTCAATCACAATGAGTAATGCTTTAAATTACTCTTCACATCCTCCATGTGAGACTCCCACAACATGCTGAATCTTATTAACTTTTGGCAAAACTCAATCCGATGATGATCCAACTATATTGTTTACGGGAGGAAGAGATACCAAGGGGACAACGTCTTCTCCCGAAACACCGCGTCGTAAGCCTTTATCCTTGCAAGGCACCAACAACAAACCCTTAATCAAATCCCAAGCCTCCTCAACAACTCCAATGGTACTCTCCATTGCAGATTCTAGGTTGGCAGCAAGTCCCTTCACCTTTGGAAACCCTATATGAGCAACTTCGATGGACACTACATCTCCTTCAAACCTCAGCATTACACCATTATCTTTCAACTCTGATGTGGAAGTCATAGTTTTTTCGAGGCTAACCAAGAGTGTGATACCGACTCGATATTTCCTAAATCACATTTGGCGAAGGGCATTCCATTACGGATGTCTCAACACAATAACGTAGAACCCACTTCAAATAACCCATTTTTCCTCTTGACCCTCCACACTTTCCTAAATTTGGTTATAGGGATAGGGCCGAATCCAATTTTTTGTTTTCCTTTTATCTGAGCTTAAAGGATTTGGGCCTATCTTAGACTTGTTTCTTATGACCATATTGCCTCTAACTGAAAGCAAATCTATCTTATTAGTCAAGAAAGCGATCGTTGCCTTCACCTCGACAAGCTAGTTTTCCACCTCCTTTAATGTATTATACAACCCAACAAAAATGGTTCTGAGTTTGCATGATCTGCATGTCAGCATGATACGTTCATATGGGTGTAAATATGTAAAAATAGCTAGATGCAAACGTTGAAACAAACAGTCAATTAAGTGTAAGTAGGTGTAAATATTTCAATGATAGCATTTTAGGCGCCACTAATTATGGCACCAATTATGTACAAATTCCTCTATATAAAAGAAAGAAAACCCTACAGAAATGGCATTCAGACCATTTAACATGGTATCAGAACCACTCTGATTTTTGTTGGATTAGTCTGAATCACTCGGTGCGATTTTTTTATCGCAATTCTTAGGAGAATTTTCTTTGGTATTCAACAAGTTATTTCTTGCTTTTAGTGGGTGTCGGTGCCTTTTGTTGTGTCAAACCGTGTGAGTTTAAGCTTCTCGGGAAGTTTTAGGCTGTTCTTGATACACCGACATCCTAGCTCTTCACTTTTTCGATCGAATGTTTCTTGGTTGGTGTTATCGGCAACTTCTGTCCATAGTTTAGCAATTTTCGGTGAAGTCTGTTCTCATGGTTCTCGGTTCTCATCGATCTAGCTTCGGTTCCTCGACAACCCTGTAGCTTGAAGGCTGCCGACGCAGCCTTATCTTGTTCCTTTCGACGTTTCTATGCTCAAGTGGCTCTCGGAACAGTGGCCTTCTTCATTTCGGTGAAGTCTATGCAGATTCTTGGTGAAGCCGACGTGAATCAAACAAGTAATCTTGGAGTTTTGGTAGTATTTCAGCAACTTGAGTTTTCAAGTATACGATAATGCGCTCGGTACATATCCTTTTATTCTATTTTAGTTTATCTCAGTTCATTTGATTTTTCTTAAGTTTATTTTTTTTAAAAAAATTTAAAAAATAATTGACATTGTTTTATATACCAATCTTTCGGATTCATCTAGTTTGGTTGTTTTTTTTTTATCTTGAGTTTTATTGCGATGGACTCTGCACCTGTGTGTGCCAAGTTTCGCGCCATCATCCACTTCTGACAAATCTAAGGATCTTGGATCTTCTCCTTCATGGACTGTGCTGGATGCACAGATCATGTCTTGGCTTCTTAGTTCAATGGAGTCACATATTGTTACAAGCTTACGACCTTATCGCTCTGCTCAATCTATGTCGAATTATTTAAAGATGGTTTATCATCAAGAGAATAGTGCTCGTCGCTTTTAATTAGAGCATGCGGTTGCCACATTTCAACATGGTAGTCTTTCGATCCAAGACTACTACTCAGCATTTCTAACACTTTGGAATGAATATTCTGAACTGGTTATGGCAGATGATCATATTGACACCCTTTCCACTATTCAAAATCTTCATGAAACTAGTCAGCGTGATCAGTTTCTCATGAAATTACGGTCTGAATTTGAATCTATTCGCTCCTCTCTGCTGAATCGATCTCCAGTTCCTTCTCTAGATGTTTGTTTCAGTGAATTACTTCATGAGGAACAACGTCTTAGTACTCAAGCTATTCTAGAGCAATCTCATGACAGTTCAAGGTAAGCAACTATGGCTTATGCTGCCCAAGGCCGAGAACTGCCCAGGGATTCTAAAAACATACAATGCTTTTGCTGCAAGGCATATGGACGTACTGCTACAAATTATCCCCAGAAATACTGCTCCTACTGCAAGAAAAATGGTCATATTATCAAAGAATGCCGTATTCGCCCTCAGAATCGCCAAGTTTGAGCATTTCAAACATCTGTTCATGACTCTCCAACAGCGGCATCTGCAAAACATGGCTCTTATCTAGGTACCTCCTCTACTCCTACAACAAATTACTGCACACCTGAAATGGTGCAGCAGATGCTCGTTTCGGCATTATCAGTAGTGGGGTTCCCAGGTAACAATTATACTAAACTCTAGTATGTGGACTCGAGGGCCTCTAATCACATGACTAATAATCTCACCGCTTTGTGTCATGTTCGGCCCTACGCTGGTGAATCTGTTATTCAGACTGCCAATGACAGTTTGTTGCCAATAGCTGCTGTCGAAAATGCCTCTTCTAAGTTCACTGATGTGTTTCTTGCTCCTCAGCTTTCCATGAATCTTATTTCTGTTGGCCAATTAGTTTATAATAATTGTGCTGTTAATTTTTCTGGTGATGGTTGTATTGTGCAGGACCAGGTCACGAGAGAGCCGAATGCAAAGGGACCTAAAGTGGGAAACTTGTTTCCACTATTTTTGCATATTCCAAATTTTTCTCCAGTTTCTCCTATTAAGTCTTTTGCTTGTAATAAAACTTTTGATCTTACTCTAGTGTGGTATCGTCGTTTAGGCCATCCCAATACTCAAATCTTATCTCATGTCTTAAATTCTGGTCTACTTAGTAATAAAGATCGTTCTTCCTTATCTCTTGAGTGTGCTTCTTGTAAACTTGGTAAAAGCAAAACTCTTCCCTTCCCTTTGCATGCTAGTAGAACATCTCATTGATTTGATCTTCATTGATGATCATAGCAGATTTACTTGGGTCTACTTCCTTTGTAATTTCACTGAGTTTTTAGCATATGTTGACAATCAATTTTCTGCTTTTATTAAAACATTACGCACAAATTTCGGGGGTGAATATTTATCTACAGAGTTTCAAGAATTCTTGGTTTCTAAGGGAATTATTCATCAACGTTCATGTCTCTCTACTGCTCAACAAAATGGAATAGCCAAATGCAAAAATCGTCATCTTCTAGATATGGTACATAATTTCTTGTTAGAATCTTCTGTTCCATCTATGTTTTGGGTAAAAGCTATAAAAACTGCTACTTACTTGATTAATCATTTACCTTCTCAAGTCCTACATATGGAGTCTCCCTATTTTCGCTTATTTGCTAAGCAACCTAGTTATGATAACGTTCGAACCTTTGGTTGTGTATGTTTCGTTCATTTACCTCCTCATGAGCGACATAAATTATCAGCTCAATCTGTCCGATGTGCTTTCTTGGGATATAATGTGTGTCAGAAGGGACTTGTTTGTTATGATCCGACATTACATCATACACGTATTTCTAAGAATGTTATTTTCTTTGAAAATCAACATTTGTTTCTTGTGTCCTCTATGACATCCTCTTCTACTGTGGTTTTTCCTTTCTTTGAGTAGCAATCCTCAGATCTTTCACTTGTCAGTTTTCACTTTAAACTAGGTATTGTGTATACAAGAGGTTCTCGCCCACAGTCTCTTCCGATGACTCACCCAATATCTGATCCTACCAAGCTCCAGATTCAGTCAGTTGCAGCATCTCCAACATCTTTGGTACGTCACTCTTCTCGAGCGTCTGTACCCCTGATAGATACGGATTTCCCTCTTTCAGTACTGGCAATTCTATTTCAGCTCTTACTGCTGCATTGTCCAACTTTGATATCCCTATATGCTACTCACACGCTGTCAACCATGATTGTTGGCGACTAACTATGCAGAAAGAAATTGCCGCTCTAGAGGCCAATCACACCTGGGACATTGAGTCATATCCTCCCACTATTGTTCCTCTAGGTTGCAAATGAGTTTATTCCGTCAAGATCCGCTCAGATAGAAGTTTGGATCGTTACAAAGCTCAGCTTGTGGCACTTGGGAATAATCAATAATATAGGGTCAATTATGAAGAAACATTTGCTCCTATGGCTAAGATGACTACTGTTCTTACTATTCTAGCTCTTACTGCTTCTCAAGATTGGCCGCTCCATCAGATCGATGTCAAGAATAATTTTCTTCACGAAGACCTTAAAGAGTGTATCTATATGAAATCACCTCCGGGGTTGTTTCCCTCTCCAACTTCACAAGTGTGTAAGCTTCATCGCTCTCTTTATGGTCTTAAACAAGCTCCAAGGGCTTGGTTTGATAAATTTCGAACCACTTTATTACAATTTTCATTCAAGCAAAGCAAGCATGACACTTCATTATTTCTTCGACAAACCAACATGGGTTTTGTTTCTTTTGGTTTATGTTGATGATATTGTGATCACTGATTCCGATTATACTTTACTTGGTCAGCTTAAGACTCATCTCTCAGAGTCGTTTCATATGAAAGATCTTGGGTCTCTCACATATTTTCTTGGTCTTGAGGTGCATCGAAGTTCCTCCGGCATTTTATTTAATCAACATAAATATGCGAGTGACTTGGTGGTACAACTGGCCTACAGGAAGCTACCTCAGTTGATACTCCCAAGGAATTAAATGTCAGGTTTCGCAAAGAGGATGGTGACTTACTTCCTGATCCCATTTTATACAAGAAATTGGTAGGCAGCCTAGTCTATCTCTCCATTACTAAACCCAACATTTCTTTTGCTATACAATAAGTCAGTCAGTTTCTTTAGACTCCTCGTCATCTACATTTGGTTGCTGTCCGTAGGATTATACGTTATGTTCAGGGAACTTCTTCTCGAGGCTTATTCTTTCCTGCAGGCAATTCTCCTCGCCTTGCTGCTTATAGCGATGCTGATTGAGCTAGTTGTGTTGATACACGTCGCTCCATCACTAGTTGCTACGTATTATTAGGTGATGCATTGATCTCTTGGAAGAGTAAGAAGCAAAACAGAGTTTCTAAGTCTTCTACAGAATCCGAGTACAGGGTAATGTCCCTTACTTGTTCTAAGATTATTTGGCTTCGCGTTTACTTGCTGAGTTAAACTTCTCTCAGACCAATCCTGACCAATCCTACACCTTTACATACTGATAATACAAGTGCTATTCAGATAACGGCCAACCCTTTCTATCATGAGCGCAAGTAGGCCGGTTTGTTTAATAAAGTGGGTTTTACTATTCACAACTCATTTCGTACTTTCAACTCATCTCAACCACTCATTTCAAATTTTAACTCATCTCAACTACTCATTTTATTACTATTCATAACTCATCGCATCTCATCTCTGAATCCAAACCACCCTTAAACATATTGAAGTTGACTGTCGCTCTATCCGTGAGGCCTTTGAAGCTCGTGCTATCACTCTTCCACATGTTTCTACTGAATTACAAATTGCTAATATATTCACCAAGGCTCTTACTCGTCATCGACATTGCTTTCTAAAAAGCAAATTGATGCTTGTTGATCAACCCGCATCAATTTGAGGCGGGGTGTCAACATGATACGTTCATATGGGTGTAAATATATGAAAATAGCTACACGCAAATGTTGAAACAAACAGTCAATTAGGTGTAAGTACGTGTAAATATTTCAATGATAGTGTTTTAAGCGCCACTAATTATGGCACCAATTATGTACAAATTCCTCTATATAAATTAAAGGAAACCCTATAGAAATGGCATCCAGACCATTTGACATTGCATACCACTTACATAGTTCCCTTCATACTGAGTCACTAAAGCTTGACCCAACTTCACAACAACTGCATGTGATTGCATCGCCACCTTGGTTGTGCTTGGGTCGTTTTGTTTCAACTCCAAGTTAATGTGCTCATAATCAAATGTCCTCTTATGCCTTTCTTTCCTTGACCCAAAGGTAAAAAACATATTCACAGCTCTATGTAACTCAACAGCAAACTTCTCCTAACCCTAACCATCATCCCTTCCGAAATGACTACAACATTCTGTTGGCCTTCTCCACCATGTTCGGTGATAATTAGATACCTACCATGAATATTGGAGTATCGTTGAGCTACAAATACTCGATCCCTTTCGCGCAAGTGTTTCAAGAATTCCGAATTTTTTCCTGCTTTTAGAATTGCTTCTACTGTAGCCACCAGACATCCTATACCACTACGATCCATAGCTAGAGACCTCCAAACCATTCTAATCCTCTCCATAATTTTTAACGAGGACCTCCATGCTTCTTGTAAAAACTCAAAAAGCCTTAGACTCCACCCAAAAATGAACCACCTCCCCCACATTAGTTGCAAAGCTTTGTATCAGATATTCTCAATCTTCATTCCTGATGAAGAATGATGGTTTCCTTAAGAAAATACGGTCGCCAGAGGTAGGGCTACCATCGGAGTGTCCTTCGAGGACTCACCGAGACTGGCGGTAGAGTCTGTGGTGGTGGAAGCAACAGATCCGACGAAACGACGGTCTTACAGATCTCTTTTCCTTACTGTCACGCCGTCAGAGGGAGAACTAATGTCGAAGTCCCGTCAATCTAGTCTATGTTGGTAAGGCACCGGTGCGACGATCGAAGATGCCTCTGAGAGAGAAACTCCAACGACCCCGAGAAAAAAAGGGAAATTTTCGGGTTGTCGAAGGGAGGGCCGGCGTCGGAAGTACCCTCAACAGAGACACCAGAGTCCGTCAACCATGTCTGTGGCAGTGGTGAAGGGTGACGCTGGGATTCTCTCTTAGACTTTCTCTCTCTCAGACTTTTCTCTCTCTCTTAGGATTATTAAAATTTGCACACTATGTTCAAGACCCATTTATGACTAAGTGCTATATAAGAAACATTAATATACTGTTCAGGATCACAAACCGAGAACAATGAAAACATACCCAGTATTTTAAAACACCAAGCACCAATTTATTAACAGATAGGTTAATTGGGCATAGATAGGCATACATGATTTATATTAAAAAATTAATTTTTTAATAATAGACCTCATTCTTTTGAAAAAAAAAATTAAAAGCTTGCATAGCTCATGACATATATCTAACACTACTCTTTTAAAAAACTAGAACAAAGGCAGAAAAATATATTGAGATCATAAAGTTTGAAACCAGATAATCGTGATATTTTATGATTCCTCATTCAATTCCTATGACAGATAACAGACATTATAAGACCCAAAATAAAAAGAATTGAAATCCCAATCCAAGGTCTAAATAATGGTCATTTGAACACAACATCCTCCAGTCCATTTAGCTTATACTCAACCCCAAATTTTTACAATTAAAGGTACCACCTTTTTTTTACAATTAAGATTTTTTGGTATCGTTGGTATTATTTGTGGTGTGAATATTAGGACTTAAAGGAAGTCTATCGTTCGGAATCTCTTCTAGCAGGGAGGCATCAGTGGCTGAACTTTACCGAGTCACGAATCGCACAATTCACAGTGGAGCATTTCAATCATTATATTAGAGCTGGATTAGAAAGTGAAATTGGCCTCTTTGCGGCCAAACCCCCTTGTACTCACTCGAGCTTAAGGGAAACCATGAGGATGAGATGGGGGGATCCATTCCAGCAGAAAGCAATTTTAGGTCAAATCATATTATCACACTGCACTCAAATGTTCTTTTTCATGGAAAAGTATAAGACTAAACAAGTCTACCTCAAGAATGGCTTTCTTTGTATCGACATCGACTTTAGAAAAGACCCTAACAATTGATAATATGAGAAGGAGACACATAATAACATTGGATTCATGCTTTATGTGCAAGAACCGAGGAGAAACTATCGAACAATTTTTTCACTGTGAAGTGGCTAGCGCTGTGGGTCTCAACTCACTAGGGGGTTCATAGGATTTTTATATTTTTTAGATAATGAGAGAATTTATTTCGAGGCATAGCTCAAGTATACAGGAAGTATACAAGTGAGTACACCTAAAAACAAGTTAAAGCAAAAAAGGAACTAAGGCACAACATTACAAATACTCCCATCCCTTACAAGAAATTATTCCTTCAATTTGAATTAGCCAGTTGGTAGAGAATTTAGTATTTCTATAGACCTCCGTAGCCAGGGTGCCCTTGATTTCTATCTCCAATACACTATTACGTAAGTTGTGTTTGCTCTAGTTCTCTATTAGTCTCTTCCTTCCATGGTACCTTTTCAGCTCATAAATCCATCTTTGCTATCGCATCACGACCACGTGATTCCTTCAATAGTAGCCTCTTACAAACCCCAAGCAAACTCAATTAAATCTACTAAATCCACGTATAACCTAGATCTCTCCCTCTTCCTCTTGTCATTCCGTCCAATCAATTCAACTTAGAGCATCCACATCCCATCCCCCAAAATTTTTCTCAAATTTTAACTAAAATCCCCTATAAGTTTCTTCTAAATTTTACTCATCTTCAAAAAATCTCTTAAATCTCATTCCCTATTCTTTCTTTATTCTATTGAAATAATATTCTTTTATTCTTTCTTTATTGCTTTTTCTACTACTTTATTTCACATCTTTAACTATTCTCAATAAAATATGTAAAATGATAAGGACAAACAGTTTCAGCCAAACGGGAGATAAACGAGATACGTGGCATGCTGATGTGATTTAAGTGAGAAACGGTGTGTTTTATTCCTATTTCACTCCCCCCTCATTTCCCTTCCTCCCCCTACAAACACGAACCCATTCCCCTTCCCTCGTTGAACCAGACCACCAGAACTCCATCCACTTCCCTCGTCTGAGCAACTGTGCTCCTCCCTCATCGAACCAGAGCTGGAAGCCCAAGGCCCATAGCATATTCATCCCTCTGCTCCATCTCTCTCTCTCTCTCTCTCTCTCTCATCTTCAACCATGGCAACATGAACAAAATTCGTGGAGAAGAAAAATACCATTTTTCTAGGAAAAATTTTCTAACCTAAAACTTGCTTTTGATTGGATGAATCCGGGAGATGAACTAGTCTATCCTTTTTTTTTTCTTCCTGTGTGGATTTCTCAGATCTCTTGGTGTTTGGTTGCCGAGAAACTGTGGGTGTTGTTTGGTTGCCAAGAAATTGTGAGTGTCGTTTGGTTGCCAAGAAAGTCATTAAAAGAGATACTAGGTGTTGTTTGGTTGCCGAGAAAGTGTTGAGGAAAAGAGAAAAATAATCTTCGTTTGGTTGCCAAGAAAGTAATGAGGAAAAGAAAAAAAATAATCTTCCAAATTTTTTTTCCTTCTGTGATTTAATCTGAAAACTGAAAAATATTTTGGAAATCAGTGTTGGGGTGGAACCACTGGAAGGACAAGTTGAATCTGCTGTTTTGGAAAGAAAGAGAAAATCAACAAAGAGGTTTTGGTTTCAGGAAGAAGTTTTAAAAACCTGGGGGAGGGGGATAAGTGAATTGCCACGTACGCCGTTTGTCTCCCGTTTGTACAGTAGTGATTGTCTGTAGCGGGACTGATAATATATATTTCAAATTTTATATAGGGATGAATAGAAACCCCCAAATATAGGAAGTTACTGTAGCACACAATAAACTCATCTCTATTATGAGGATCTAAATGTGGGCTAGTTTTGGGATAAAACCCCAAAACAAAGCTTATAATTTAGGGAGAAAAGGACTTTGATGCAACCAATGAAGATGCTCTTATATCATTTAAATCCTCAACTATGCAATTACTATTATGCAATTATCACTCGCAGCTAAGAATACCCCCCAAAGTCATAGTCAATTTAGATCTGCTCATCAATCCTACGTTAATTTGTCCTTCAATGGTACACCAAGTAATTAAAACATTATCACAACCAAAAAAATTCACTAATAGATCAAATTGAGTAAGGTGGCAAGAAGATAGCTCAATAAGTTGTATCCACAAGCATAAAATAGAGATACAATCTAGATAGTTCTTCTAAGCTCTAGAAATAAATATCTTAAATGCAAAAAAAATATTACTAGTATACATTGCTTTTCACAAGAACTATAGAACTACCGATTCGAAGTATGTGATGCAAACATCTTATATGAACAAACTGATACCTTAAATCCATCCTTCTAGCTGACCAATTGTTTGGCATGGGGAGAGGGGTAGCCAACAAAGTTAGAGACAGTTCAGGAAAGTCTCCAATCAGTTTCTAAGATGTGGTCTAGCCAATAGTATGATGCACTTTTCTAGCTTGTCTACTCAGCCCTAAGTAATAATTATTCTAAACGAGTCCATGTAAAGAGGAAAATTAATGTCTGGAAAGTAAATTGTGGGCATTAGGCTCCCTCACTGGTGCATCCAAAATTGTAAATCTTGTTGTCTCTGTTTCAAAATGTGATCTTCCAACTTCAATAGTAATATCCTGCAATCATCATCACCAATTTATTAGATTATAGGGTAAATGCAAGTTATACCTTATAAGATCTAACTATTCTGAACAAAAGTATTTCTCCCTCCTTTTTTAAAAAATAAAACATTATATTAATGAGAATAGTCATAACTTAAGTACATAGAAAGTATACAAAGGTAACACCTAGTTAGGAGAAAGAAATAGAAACAAGAAAATCTAGGACATTGAAATCCACAGCTTTAGCCCATTAAAATAAAGTTTTGACAAAGAAAGATCTTATCTCCTCTAATGAGTGCTCCTTATCTTCAAAAGTCCGAGCATACTAATATAAAATATTACAAAATTGTTTCAAGAACAAGAAATAATATATTGCCTAGGAAGTACGCAAATTCTATTAGCATATTAAGTGAATCATACCTTGGTTCTCTCCTCTTTATTAGTGTCCATAATATATGCCATATACCTAACACAATTAGGGCTGTAAAAAGACCGAACCGGACCGGCGGACCAGACCGGACCGGTTGTCCCGGACCGGAACCGGACCGGTTGGAGTCCGGTCCGGTCCGGTCCAAAAAATATATGGACCGGAAAATTCCGGTCCGGTCCCGGTCCAAGGAGTTCATCCCCCTGGACCGGACCGGATCTCTAGAATTTTTTTTTTAAAATTTTAATTTTTAAATATATGTATATATAAATAATAATATATAAATTTTAATATTAATATTAATATATATTAATATATAATATATACTCTTATAATATTAACATATAAATAATAAGTGTATTATTATTATTTAATATATTATTACTAATTTATCACTATTTACTAACATATAAATATATAATTACTAATATAAATTATAATAGTATTATTACTTATTAGTTATAGTTTATTAACATATACTAATGTAATAGTATTATTAGACTATTAGATTATTAGTTATAGTTTACTAACATACTTAATATTTAATATTAACTAACATATTAATATATAATATATACTCTTATATATTAACATATAAATAATAAGTCTATTATTATTATTTAATATATTATTATTAATTTATCACTATTTACTAACATATAAATATATAATATACTAATGTAAATTGTAATAGTGTTATTACTTATTAGTTATAGTTTATTAACATGTACTAATGTAAAAGTGTTATTAGACTATTAGACTATTAGTTATAATTAACTAACATACTTAATATATAATATATACTAACATATTAATATATAATATATACTTTTATAATATTAACATATTATAATTTATAGTAGTTAAATTTGGACTAAAAAAATATTTGATCATTATAGAATTTTATATTAAATTTAGCCCATTAAATTATATGGGGCACCCCTGGACCGGACCGGACCGCCCCTGGACCGAATTGGACCGGACCGGTATGGACCGAACTCCTGTTCGGTCTGGTCCAGGGTGAGAGAATTCTTAGACCGAATGAAATCGGTCCACAAATTTCCCGGACCGGACCGGACCGGACCATTTACACCCCTAAACACAATAATAGGTTTTTTTATATGTAAGAGATAAATTTTATTAATATTAATGAAATAGGCCGAGCCCTGGTACAGTATAGGAAGTATACTATAGAGCACCTAAGTACATTCTAGGATCTAGAAATTAAAGACAAGAAATCATGAACATTGTTCCCCCCTTAGTGCACTCCTTATCGTCAAAGCAGTGTGCATTCATTTCTAGTCAAATACACCACATAATACACAACGGAACCATCTTTCACGCTGCTGCCACTTGATGACAGCCTTGCATTTTCCTCTAACAACCCAACAAGTCCACCACCTTCGCTGGCATAACCCAAGCAATGTCTATCCTTTGAAAGAGATGATCCAACAACCTCCTAGCAACCTCACAATGCAATAAGAGATGATAAACTGATTCTCCATTCTTTTTGCACATGTAGCACCAATCCAACACAACACCCCCCCTCTTTCTTAGGTTGTCTGTGATCAAAATCTTCACAAAAGCGACAGTCCATACAAAAAAAGCTACATTGGAAGATACACAAGATCTCCAGATGCTCTTCTAAGGAAATGAAGCATGATCTTGAAACAATAAAATTTTGTAATAAGCCTTCACTGTACACTTCTTATGATTCTTGTATTTCCACTTCAACTTATCTCCTTGTGACAAAGAAGGCCCCATAGAATGAACAAATATGCTACAATGGAATAATGCCATAGAGGTGCTTCACTCAGAAGGTAATGTCATTACAGAACAATATGAAATTCAAGATCACTTTCTTCATTATTATAAAAAGCTCTTAACATAGCCTTATTCCTAGCATCCTAAAGTTGATGGATTGGAGTTTGATCCCATCAACCAGCAAAGTGCCTTTTGGTTGGAGAGAATATTTGAAGATGAGGAGGTGCTCAATGTGATAAGAGGAATGGACAAGGTAAAGCCCCGGGACCTGATGGTTTCTCTATGACATTTTTTTCAAGTATGTTGGAACAGGATGACATCATGAATAATTTTATTGGATTTCACTCAATTATGAAATTTGAGAAAACCCTTAATGTTTCATTACTCTTATTCCAAAAAAAGTTGGGTCGTGGAGGTAAAGGATTTTCGTCCCATCAACCTAAGTAGTAGCGTTCATAAAATTATTTCAAAGGTGCTTGCTACCCATTTGAGTGTGGTTATGGGGAAGATCATCACAAAATTTCAAAAAGCCTTTGTCAAGGGAAGACAATTTCTTGACTCTGTTCTTACTGCTAATGAGTGCTTGGAAAGTAGAATCAGAGGTGGCATCCCTGACATCCTTTGTAAATTAAATATGGCAGAGGCTTTTGACCATGTCAAAAGCTACTTCTACATAAGGTGGTAACGAGTCTGGTTCGGTCTGATTTTGAACATATTTTAAAATCAAACCAGTATACACCAGTTTTAAGATTTGAATAACCTATATTGCACCAATTACACCCCTAAACCAGTACTTCCGATTTTACCAATTCCAGTTTAGCTTAGTCCAATTTTCCAAGTCCAATCATGTGCCATAAAAATAATTTTTTTTTTAAAAAAAACTATAAAAATATAAAATCATCTACAAAAAACTCTAAAATAAAATCTGCTATACAATCTACACAATAAAATGATTTCTTTATGAGATTTTCTATGAAATTTGCTGCTATAAAATAAATCATCTACCATAAAAAAAAATTTAAAAAAAATATTCAATAAAAAAATCTTCTATTAAAATAAAAATAAATAATAATCAGAGAGATTTTATTCCAAGTAAATAGGGATAACAAGATAAGCACAAGATTGGATTTAGGGAAGGTTTGGATAATGAGTTTAAATGATATGAGTTGAGATGAAAGTTGAAAGTTAAATAAAATATTGTTAAAATATTACTTTTTAATATTATTATTGTTGTGGGATTTGAAAATGTTGAATTTTTTATTATATTTTCTATAGCAATTCAAAAAAGTT